>JAENRT010000011.1:107758-118140 GCA_032173475.1 Amanita phalloides | reverse complement strand
TGCAAGTTCTGAGGGATATTTTACTAGCAGATGATTCTGGAGCAACATAGTCATGTTCATATATATATTCATGGCACAACCTATGATTCCTTCCGAAAGAGGACTGACGGTCTTGCGCCTTGTGAAATCCCGATGACAAAGCTACTGAAGTATTGTGCGCAGGATGTCACAACTTCGATTATTCCTATGCAATGTTAGCATACGAAGAATGCGCATGATGCACAAACAGTATCAGTAGATTGTCTCCTCCGACCGCTCCTCCTTCTCTCATTTGCAGGCTTTTGCTCGTTCAACTGCCCCACCTCCGATACAGATGTGTGATGGGATTGAGCCCGATGAATGAATAGTTGTTGATGATGCTAGAATCCACAGACGACTCAGCTAATGCTCATGGATGAATGCTTTAGTTGAAAGAAATAGAAACTGTAGTACGTTCAACCATCCTCTCACCCTGTCTTCCCGAACACTGGCATTGTTTGCATATACATGCATGAACCTTTTGTCGTCAAAGTTCTATCATGTGTTGGCGGGAGACAAAAGCGGCTCGTTCCCTATACCGGGGAGACACATGTCAGTTTTGATAGTAGTCTCTTTCCTTGGTCATGAGCTGCTCTGTGTTCGTTGGAGGGTGCCAGTTTGTGAGATGTCACCATCTCTGTTGTGCACATTGCTTCCCCAATACATTGTCATTAAAACTGGATATGAGATAACAAAATGAATGGTAGACACAGTTACTGTAGCAATTCTTCCACTCCCATATCATCCCAACGCCAGTCTAAAGCTGTGGTATTCACACGCTATTCTGTGACAGATGTTACACCTACTTTGATCTTGACCACCACCACGTACTCGTGAGTACCTTGTTGCTACATTGTGGTAACTTTCATCTTTTACAATGTGCTGATGATAATTTTCTCTACATGTAGACTATGACTGCAAATCACATGATCCCCCTCAGTCCACTACAAACTCGGCCCTTTTCCGGGGCACAGATTTATTTCGGCATGCAGATTCAATGAAGTTCATGGAAATGTTTGTCATGTTTTCAATGGAAATTGCATTGCATTCTGACATCTACCTGAGTTAACCACTATTACAACAATCAACCCCACTACTTTAACTCTGCCACCTTTACCACCTTTGAAACATTCTAGCACCATGTTCAAGGTCGTGAAAATACCTTGATAAGTTGAATGAATATTTTGCACAGAAGCAACAGGGGGAAGGCTTGGAGATCATTTCTTCTTATGAATGGAGCATTGCAAGTCTCAGATCTGCCTCAAATTTATTGAACAGAATGATAAATTGTGAGTATTCAATATTGAGAATTCAAAATAATTAATTTCACAGGTTTCCTCATACATTCTGTAAATGCATACATTTTCATTTCTCATGTTCGTCACCTTCCTTTTCTGACTATCTTGCTTCACCACCTCTCTTCTATGATTATCAATGTCACCGCTCACATAAAGCGTGACCTCTTTCATCTATACAATATGCTTTACCATTGTTTGTTTTCTATGACGTCGCTAGTTATCACTAATGACGCATATCTTCAACTCTGATATTCACTCTCTAACACTTTCATTATCTTTACAGACAGTAGGTTTACGTATAATAACGAGAGTTTTCTTAGGTCAAACCTTAATTTTTGACTAGCTGTAATACACAATACATCTCCTGGAACTCCTAGTTCTGTAGATTGTCAAAGTGTTGTTCAAGTGCTCTCATCCACCTCACTCATCTCAAGCCTGGTCTCCTTTGTTGACTTAGCAACTGTCTATCAATCGTGTTTTGCCGACTCTTCATTTTATTTCTCGGACAATCCTGTGGCATAACGTCATTTTGATTAGATTTGACGACGACTTGTCATCATATACAATTTAAGTCGAACTTACACAGACACTCGATACCAGTTTTTATCGTCTACAAACGTCAATCTTCCAGACCGTTGGTAACGCGACCCTAAATTCAAGATTTCAGAGTAATACCCAGAGGAGTCATCCACACCCAATAAAGCTACTCAGAGGATCAGAGGAAACACGTTCTTGACGGACTTCAGATCTACAAGGTATACCGCAATCAGATCTGGAAATACCAAATCAGACAATTCCTTCGTTGCACCAGTAACTTTTCGGACACACAAAAGAGAATCCCCCCCAACGATCTCAAAAATTCCAGAATCATTACTACCTTAGGAGTGAAGTCACATAACAGGACAATCGTTTGACCTATTTTCTCTGAAGGCAGGAAACATATTTAGAGACGAGAGCATTCCGTGAGGACCTACTACGTACCCTGGAGGATCGACAACGTCCCTTGCCCCCTCCTCTCCCTATTCCCCCTCTCCTCGCCTGAGCACTCGACATCTGACCCGGAATCTTCTCAGCGAAAAGTGAAATTCCGCCCACCCCAGTGACTGGATTCAGAGCTCGCTCAAAGGAGCCGATCTAGAAAGAATCCAGTGACCTATTTGAGACTGCTTCCCATTTAAACGTTCAACAGGTATCTCAGAACCAACGCTAGTCCTTACAGTTCCATATCTCTAGAAACAACCGAAACACTCTTACCACTCTTCATCGTTTAGACCTGCACAGCCAATCGTTCCACATTGCCAATAAACAGAACCGCCACATGAACTGTCCCAAAAGAACCAACTTCCACCACCCAGCACTCCCATCAGAACCCACACCTACACCACCTACCCCAGTACGCCAGTTCGTTAGACAATGGCGATGCACAAGCAGGCAAACAATCACACATCAAAATGGCCTATCGCCACGTAAATTCGTAAGGCAATCGAAAATTGCGAAGCTATTTATAAATGATTGCAGATGTTCTTGTATTTAAACCACCGATTAACAATTCTTTCAGATCGGAAAAAGATCATCTTCTCATTCATAACTTAGTACAGCAAAATGCAGCTCAATGGAAACTTGCTAAAATCGAGGACCTTAATGAACAACCCGACTGGGGGAACATGCCGCTTTCCAAAAAGCGTTCTATCCAATTGAAACAAAGTGAGCAGCCCTGGAGAGCATACCGAGTTATACTAAATCGTGCGACTATGCGAAGAAATATGCTATTTAGCATAATATGGATAAGTTCAAGAACTGATCCAAAAGTCTCAAATTTAGCAGAAGAAGCTCCGATCACACCCTTTCTCAGAAGGACTCCCCCCTGAATGCGTCCATCAGTCTTCAATGCAGAACCCTGCAGAATCTACAGGGATGGTATGACAGCCCAACGCTATGCATAACGCTCAAAAGCAGGCTAGCTTCTCCAGACTATCTACAGCAAGGAATGAAGCCTGTCCACCAGCACCTAAGTATTCCAGAATGCCATGGTTAGTTATGCGGTCATTTCGCTGCCCTCTTTCAAAAGCAGAGGAAAGAGAATGACACGTCAAAAGAGGATTGTTGTTTTGCATATGTCACACAGTGGTCATCAATCGTCAAAATGCCCCATGAGGAAGCCACACAAAGGGAAACCGAAAGGATATTAAGAAAGGATAAAAGGAGTTCACACCCCGCCTCACATCGAGCCCCTCCACAGAACTCAGTTGACACAGGCTGACGGAACGAAGAAGTTAGAAGACGCAATGAGGGCTACACCACAATGATGCCATCAGTTCTTGATTGTGCATTTGTCTCCTCAGAAGATGTCTCAATTCTGCTAGCTGAATAGGATTTTTCTACCATAGATCACACAACAGTGGTGTATCACTATCCCTTGATTCTATCTATAATTTGCGTTTGTAACAGTTAAAATCGTTTGACCAATGTAAGATTCCATCCCTTATTCACATTCGAGTCTGATAAACCCACTGAAACTCCTTGGTTGAGCTGCGGAGCGAAGCCTGTCATTGACGCATCCAGTTCCCATAAAATGTGAAAGCATGTACCAACTCAGACATCCATCAAAGTCAGAATGTATGGATCTCAGAAACGAGGCAATTGAGAATCACAGATAAGGTCTAGTCACACTTCAACATAAACAAACAAAGTAATGATGCACTTATCTGGTGACATCATAGGGAATCAGAACCTTATCTTGGGCGTGCCTTGGCTCGAGGAGCATAACCCAAATAGATATGGCATCGAGTAATAAACTGTGATCCATAATTCGACAGAACAGTATTCTGCGCCATGAATACGACTTTCGGTCCAGGCATCTAAAGATGGTGCCAGAATCGATGCACGCTCTAGTCAAACAGTCACAATGATATCACTAGTGTATCTGTCGCCCAGACAGAGCGTTCCAGCTCACTGTAGTGCTGAGGAACAATTCAGAAGTAGCGAATCTGCAAATTCACCTCCTCACAACAATGGAGCGATCACTATAAACGTTTGGTCAGTACCAAGCTCTTGCTGTAGATGTAAAGGTACTCTCGAACTTACCAGAATTGGAATCTCGTATCGATAAAAGAAGTCCTCAGACATTTTTTTCCAATGACAACCATGGATCACGCCACTTGACATAAAAGTCAAGATTCGTCCCTCAAATCAAAGATCACTTCAATCGTCCCCATTGGAACAGAATACGCTAACGAATGGAATTAAAAACAATGTGCAAAAGATAAATCAAACAATCAAATTGCCTACAAGCATCGCCCCTTTCTTCTTTGTTCCTAAAAAGAGCGTAAACCCTAGCCGTCAAGACATCGGTACCTACAACGATGGACTAAACTAAAATTCATATCCTTTACCCCGATCTCCGATCTTCATATTTAAGCTTAAAGGAGCACACTACTTGACAAGCCCATCTATCAGATGGGGATACAACAACTTCGCGATCAAAGAAGCGATAGAATGGAAAGCCGTCGTTTTATCACTACACAGAGGATGTTTAATCCAACAAGTTCAATGTTCCTTTGACCACAAACATCGCCAGCAACATTCAAGCAATATGGACATATCAGAGACATGATGACAAAGAATGGTTGGTCACTTACATGATGACATCCTGATTGTGTGCAAGCCACAAAAAGAAGAAACTTGGGTTCTCATAACTAAACATTCTGAAACGTCCTTACACCACCATATCTTTTTCTAAAATTGGAAATAAACTGTAAATTCGCCCAGAGAAGAGTGGAATGTTTGGCCATATGTTATCCACAATTTAACACTCAAAATGGCATCCGATCAAATTAGCCGAATTAGGATTGCCTTCCTACTACGGTTAACAAGCTACGCTTCATTTTTAGGTTTTGGCAAATTATCTACACTGTTTATCGCTCATTTCGCACAACCTCGCAAAACCATTTTCATGATATTGACATAAAAAAACCAAATTTGGGACTGGTCAGCAGAATGCCTAAGTGTCATTTCGACCTCCTAAAAGAACCAATTTAACCGCCCCTCTTTTACGCATGCCAATGCAAACCAAACTTTTATTTATGGAAACACAGACACTATCCAATGGCTATTAAGTGTACCCTTACTCCAAGAGATAGCAACGGGACTTATTACACCCATTTGATTACCTCTCTCAAGCGTTAACTTCCACACAGGATGCATATTGGCAAATTATGACAGAAGAACTCTATGCCATTATTTTTCGCCTCGAAGAATGGACGATACCTCCTCCTGCGATGCTCCCCATACCTATTATCGTTCAATGTGATTCATTAAAAACTCTTACCTTTACCGCGACCTCCCCAACGCTAGCAGCAAGACAAGACTCGTTGGTGGAATAACTCTATCAAATATAATCTCAACTAATACATGTACCTGGCGTCAAACAATGACACCAAGCCGATGCCCTATCTCGCACGCCCTGACACTCTTCAGTGGAAAAAGAATGACTCGAGAAATCACTATCTCCCGACACTATGTTATCCATCGCTCTCAACTAGTATCTTTGCGAAAGGATTATTTATAGCCGCCACTACACGTTTGTTACACTATCAACAGTGCCTTACAAAATACCCCACCTCCATCTCACCAACTCCCTGATCTCTTGCCTCACCATCTGCCCACTTTCTTGTTTGTGACAGTCCACTCTTTTGTTCGCCCCACCGCCCACCCACTCCCTGCTTGCTCACTGACTGCCACTCTCTTGCCTTGCTGCCCACCTGCTCCTTGCTCTCTCGCCGAGTACCATCTCTCGCTTCGCCATAGTAGTGACTAGTTATGGAATGCATAAACTGCGAGGCGCTTACATCCGTGCGTAAAGTGATGGCTGTAGCTTTGGGTGGTTCTAGTTTTCTAATTCGTGAGCCATCAAAGCCATGGGACTTAAGCCATGGCTCGCTGCGTCTGACGAAAGGAAATTCGCACCAAAAGTGTTGCAAAAGAAGTCAGTCATGCATCACTTCCAATTCACTGATGTTTCCTTCTCCCTCATAGCCCTAGCCCTCACAGCACACCTTTTAAAGTCATGAATGCAACTTCAATTATGCAACGCCATGTCTTGACGATGCCAAGTGGCCTTGACTTAACCATCCAACAGGTTGTGACAAGGCCTGTCCATTATGTTTTCCACCCACCCACAACATATTTGACGGATTTGGGGATATGAAAGCGGACATGCAGCGGTAGCTCAACAGAACCTACAGTTCTTACTACCGTGCTTTGTTGTGAATCGAACATAGCTCCAATGGCGTGTAAAATACAATTCAGTGTTATCACGCATGACGCTGTCATCGCGAAAATATATCCATCAAAAAATCTACTCCCGCTATGAAAGCGCTGACAACCCAAGACTGTCCAACAGTGCAAATCCGAGTCCGTGCTAAGTGCATACATCTATGTACTACACCGACTTTCATATTAGACCTTGACATAAGGATGGGTGAAGATGATGGCACCATCCCATAAGGGCCTTCTTCGACCGCAGACTTCAGGACATTCAGTTTTCAAAAACAAGTAAAACCCTGGAGCCAAATTATTCAGCATCACAATCCAAACATAAGATTACTGATCCATCCCACCTTGCAACCTCGTTCTTGAAGATTCGCATCCTTGACACACGATGTTGGCACAATCGTGAAACATGAAAATAAGCAAAGTAATTGGGTAGAGCAAGCTGCCCATTGATGACAACCAGTAGCACAGTTGGTTATGAAATGCACTGTCAGACAGCGCGAATCCAACGGTGTATATACCCATGCCATGACTATGTGGCATGCTGGTGCAGGCGTTTTGGTGACGTGTCCAGCAGCTACAGACAAGAAACCGGTTAGTAAGCTTCAAGCCATGACTGGTCCAGTGATTGCGCACTTTGCTATCGCTCATACGAGCTTGTGTTGTGTTGCGTTTCCATACAATTGTCGTCCTCCAAAATCCAGAATGGCGATCATGGCTATTGCGCAAGGGTGGAGCTTGCACTACTATGATGGCAAAGTTTTGAGGGTTAATTTTACTACGCAGGATGATTCTGGTGAGCACATAGTCATGTTCATATATATATATCATGGGCACACCTATGATTCCTTCCCGAAAGAGGACTTGACGGTCGTGCGCCTTGTGAAAGTCCCGATGACAAAGCTACTGAAGTATGTGTGCGCGAGGATGTCACAACTTCGATAGTTTCCTATGCAATGTTAGCAGATGTACAGAAGGAGTGCATGGATGGCACAAACAGGTATCAGTAGATTGTCTCCCTCCGGACCGCTTCCTGTCCTTTCTCTCATTTGTGCAGGCTTTTGCTTCGGTTCAACTGGCCCCACCTCCGATACAGATGTGTGATGGTGGATTTGAGCCCGATGAATGATTGATGTTGTTTGATGATGCTAGAATCCACAGACGACTCAGCTAAATGCTCATGGATGAATGCATTAGTTGAAAGAAATAAGAAACTGGTAGTACGTTCAACCATCCTCTCACCCTGTCTTTCCCGAACACTGGCATTGTTTGCATATAGCATGCATGAACCTTTTGTCGTCAAAGTCGTTTTGATCATGTTTGGCGGGGAGCAAAAGCGGCTCGTCTCGTTCCTAATACCGGGGGGAGACCATGGTCCGTTTTGATAGTGTAGTCTCTTTCCCTCGGTCATGAGCTGCTCTGTGTTCGGTTGGAGGGGTGCCAGTGTGTGTGATAAGATGTCACCATCTCTGTTGGTGCACATTGCTTCCGCCAATACATTGTCATTAAAACTGGGATATGAGATAACAAAATGAATGGTAGACACAGTTACTGTAGCAATTCTTCCACTCCCATATTCACGCCGACGCCAGTCTAAAGCGTGGTGGTATTTCACACGCTATTCGTGTGACAGATGTTACACCCGCTTTGATCTTGACCACCACCACGTACTCGTGAGTACCTTGTTGCTACAATTGTGGTAACTTTCATCTTTACTACAATGTGCTTGATGATAATTTTCTCTACATGTCGACTATGACCAGCAAATCACATGTGCCCCCTCAGTCCACTACAAACTCGGGCCCCTTTTCCGGGGCACACGATTTTTCAGTTGGGCATGCAGAATTCAATGAAGTTCATGGAAATGTTTGTCATGTTTTCAATGGAATTGGCATTGCATTCTGACATCTACCTGAGGTTAACCACTATTACAACAATTCAACCCCACCTACTTTAACTCTGCCACCTTTACCACCTTTGAAACATTCTAGCACCATGTTCAAGGGTCGTGAAAAATACCTTGATAAGTTGAATGAATATTTTGCACAGAATGCAACAGGGGGGAAGGCTTGGAGATCATTTCTTCTCTATGGAATGGGAGGCATTGGCAAGTCTCAGATCTGCCTCAAATTTATTGAACAGAATGATAAATTGTGAGTATTCAAAATATTGAGATATTCAAAATAATTAATTTCACAGGTTTCCTCATACATTCTGGATTGATGCATCCTCTGAGAACACTATTGACCTTGCATTGAAACAGATAGCTCAGGAAGAGAATGTCATTTCTGGGAAAACAATTTCAGCTGCATTGGGTCTCAAATTGATATCTGAGAGAGACAACTGGCTCATTATATATGATGGTGGAGATGGAGATTATGATATTGTTGAAAAATATCTCCCACCTGGAGTGTTACGGTGATGATTGCAACGTAACGGACATTCTTTATTTTTAACTCATATCTACTGCGCATGGACAGCCTTTCTATTTTCGTAACTACCTTCACATTTCCTTTCTCAGGTTGTTACAGCTTCGTTTCCTTTTTCGTCTCACTGTCCTCTAGAAACGTATATAAACCTCCATGTAGCGTCTCTTTCTTTAGTTCCAATTTAATCGAATCTTGCCCTCGTCGTTTTGAACGATCTTGAGCGCTCCTCTTCCCATCGTCGCGCTCATTCTCCTCTGTCCTTTCGTCATCATCAGACTAGACGTCAGAACCTTTGTCCAGTAGACTGGGAACAGACCGAGACTCTGTTTGTCACTGTCGACTTAGAACGAATCGCGTCGAGGACATCGATCTTAACACAAATTGGAACTCAGGACCCGCTCAGTGTATCTACACTAGCACCAATACATCGAACAAACCTCCAAGCGAGGTATTGAAGTAATACACCATTGAAACCCGAACCTCTAACCAGAGGCCCCCGAACGGATCTGTTCTTTTTAGACAGAAATACTATTTAGATAAACGAGAAGTTTATCCCTCGACCACCGGAGAAGGTTGGCGCTATCTATCAGGAACTAAGAAACAGAATCCGCCAGTACCCGCCGAATTCTTCGAAGGAGAAGAACAGGAAGGAGACCATTTCGACACACTACCAGCAGATCTTTGATACAGTGGGTAAACGAGACAGGGGACGAACAAGACAATTGCACTTTGCCCCTACTGAGGACCAGAACGAACCTGGTGGGAAAAATTCTGTAACGCATACAATCTTGATAAGGAAGACGAATACAACGCGCTTACTCCGGAATTTATAACGCTTTGGGAAGAATATAAGGAGAAGAAACAGATCAAATCCGAGTTAGAACCAGAACAAGCACCAAACGACCCGGAACCCCCGAAAACCGAACCAGAGATGGCAACCGAGGCTACTGCCCCGAAAGGAGATATTAAACCACAACCGATTACAGTATTCACAGGAAAGAGAGTCGAGGCACGCGCCTTCATTGACTCGCTTGAGACCTCTTCGAATTAAACCCTCACAATTATGAAGGGAACACGAGAAAAGATCAGATATACTCTCGCCTGTCTTGGACCAGAAATTAACGACTGGAAGCGATTATTCGAGACGAATTAAACGATGAAACTGGACTAGACTGGAAGGACTACCCTGCCTTCAGAAGAGATTCCTCACCGATTGGGGAGAGTAAACAGCGCAGTCAGGGCCCTGAACAATTAGCCAATCTTAGAGTCGGAGGCGAACATCACTGTCCGGAATATATTCGAAAGTTTCGAGTCAACATAGGAACATCTGGCTCACAGATAACCGCACAGCTACAGGCCTTTGCTT
>JAENRT010000011.1:71517-100870 GCA_032173475.1 Amanita phalloides | reverse complement strand
TATCACGTGCGGGCTTTTACTTCGGTTCAACTGGCCCCACCTCCGATACAGATGTGTGATGGCGGATTTGAACCCGATGAATGATCGATGTCGTTTTGATGATGCTAGAATCCACAGACGACTCGGCTAAACGCTAAATGCTCATGGATGAATGTGTTAGTTGAAAGAAATAAGAAACTGGTAGTATGTTCAACCATCCTCTCACCCTGTCTTTCCCGAACACTGGCATTGTTTGCATATAGCATGCATGAACCTTTCGTCGTCAAAGTCATTCGATCATGTGTTGGCGGGGAGCAAAAGCAGCTCGTTCACTATTCTGGAGGGGACGACTGTGGCCAGTTTTGACATGGCAGTCTCTTTCCTTGGGTCATGAAGCTGCTCTGTGTTCGGTTGGAGGGGTGCCAGCATGTGTGATGGGATGTCACCATCTCTGTTGGTGCACATTGCTTCCGCCAATACATTGTCATTAAAACTGGGATATGAGATAACAAAATGAATGGTAGACACAGTTACTGTAGCAATTCTTCCACTCCCATATTCACGCCGACGCCAGTCTAAAGCGTGGTGGTATTTCACACGCTATTCGTGTGACAGATGTTACACCCGCGCTTTGATCTTGACCACCACCACGTACTCGTGAGTACCTTGTTGCTACAATTGTGGTAACTTTCATCTTTACTACAATGTGCTTGATGATAATTTTCTCTACTTGTTACTGATGTATTTGAAGGTGAGTAGCGTCAACTGTATAATACAGTGGCTCATTCCGTCGTTTCTATTCACAGCTGTACAAACGAATGATCCCTCGTTCTCTCGAATCATTACGCGTCCTGCAAAGCTGTACAAAATGTGCAAACTCGTTCTCTCGGAATCGTTACGCGTCCTGCAAAGCTGTACAAATGTGCAAAACTCGTTCTCTCGGATCGTTACGCGTCCTGCAATTTCGTCAGACATTCGTAAACATTTCTCTCACATGTTGGTACGAAGAAGTTGAGATGGGAGAGCTACGTCAAAGCTGTATATTACGTCCGCCATTCTCTCCATTACGAGTTTTGCTTGATTAACTATCTGTCTTTAGGTATTCACCGTGTCTCCATAAACGAGGCTATGACCAAACTATCTTGGCTTAAAGGTGAGCTGCGTCAACTGTATTTATACAGTGCCTCGTTCTGTCATTGGTAACGCAGTTGATGTTACTCACATCCAGCTGTACAACGAGCAAACCTTCTCTCTCGATTTCGATACGCGTCCTGCAAAGTTGTACAAATTCTCAACTTGATCTCTTGCAATTATGTTTCGTCTGGACGGGGAGGGTGCGTAATGATTGTTCCGGTTTGAAACATTCGGGTTGACAGGAGTGTGATGTTTTACGCGTGTCTAGGATTGGATTTGGTTAAATAAACGTGTCTTAGTGCTTCTTTCGTTCGTTTTTTCTGATCCCTTCAATATGACAGCGATTACGACAGTGAAAGCGCTTGTATGTTGTTATTATTAGTTATATAATATAAGTGAACAAACCATGTGTTACAGAAAATGTATATATATAGTTATCATTACTGAATGCATTAAAAAAACTGTGTGCTGGACTGCGTGCTGTGAATTTCCAGATTGTGCCTCGGACCTGCCACGCAAATGTGGTGGCCCACTCCCGACAAGTGGGCTCATTGTCCTCTTGTCGGCGTGGTAAAAAGCCTCGGTATCTCCCGGAGCCAAGTCACTTCCATCGGTCATTCATACCGACGCAGCCAGCCCTGTGCATAAACGGCGAGGTGCGTCTGTGACGAAACGAAATTCGCACCAAAAGCGGCGAAAAAAAGTCAGTCTTGCATCACTTCCAACTCACCGTCTCTCATAGCCCTGGTCTTCGCAGCCCTCGCAGCACGCTTTTTATAGTCGTGAATGCAACTTCGAGCTCCACGCCTTGTATTGACGACGCCAAGTAACCTTGACATGACCATCCACACTTGGACGACAGGTCGTGACAAGGCCTGTCCACTATGTTTTCCACCCACCCACAACATATTTGACGGATTTGGGGATATGAAAGCGTACGAGTATACATACTAGGTGAGTACGGGTCAACCACGACGTGCAGCCCGTAGCTCAACGGATTTTCACAATTCTTACTACTGTACTTTGTTGTGTAATTGTGCAAATCGAACGTAGCTTGGCATGTAAAATGTTATTCATACATGACAGTGAAAGTGCCAGCAACCCGAAATCGTCCAACAGTGCAAATTTGAGTGGGAGAATTCCGCTCCGTGCCCAAAGGCTAGGACGTCATCGATCATCGATTGCATACGTCTATGTACTACACCGACTTTCATATTAGGCCTTGACATAACGATTGGTGAAGATGTCCTCATACCGCAACTCCCTTTGCTATATGAAGACGGCGCAAATCCAACGACGCATGTGCTCATGAACTACGTGGCATGCTGTTGCAGGCGTTTTGGGCGAATCTCCCTGCAATTGAACAAGTATCTGCCTTCTTGGGATGGAGCTTGGACTTCTACAGCAGCGATGTTTTGAGGGTCATTTTCGCCATGCAGGAGGAGCACAGTAATATTCATATATATGTATTATGTGGGCACACCTATGATTCCTTCCCGCCCGCTTGCAATCTCCGTCCAAAGTTCCCATAACAAAGCTACCGAAGTACATGCGCGCGAGGAGAACGTAGCGCCGACGATATTTGCACACAGCTATTCCATCTCCACGTCGTAGATCCACTCAAGTTCCCGGATTGCGATTAGCTTTCTGGTGGAGGTGAACACCGTCATCTAACCATGCGTGAAGCTTCCGCGGTTGAAAAAGGATTCTGTGGGCCTCGCCTTGCGCACGAGCCTCGTGCGGTTCGTAGCTAGCACATCCAAAACCGCCGTATGTGAGCACGCATACACAATGCCAAAAAGGTATAGATGAAAAACTCACTCTTGTTCCTCTGTGTCTTGATCTCGAACTCTTTTGTCAGATCCTGGTCGTCCTTCCACTTGATCTCGGTCCCGATCGCGCGGTCAAATCCGACTTCTTCCTGGTAGAGATAAATCTTTTCGAGCAGTTCGTTGTCGAAAAAGGCATTGGGGCTGAAGACGAAGACGAGTTTGAAGCCGGGTTTGCCCTTGATCTCTGGGTCCGCATCGTCGTCGAGATAGAAGAGAGGGATGTCGATGAGCGATTTGAGAGCCTGGGCATCGCGATCGGTGATGGTGTCGCCGAGGACGACATGGTTCCTGAGAGCGGTGAGCCAGAACTCCGGGATAGCAGCAGCCACGGGGGGTGGAGTCCTTTGGCAGGGAGTGTACTTGTCATCGTCCTTGATGGAATACTGCTCGCCGGCCTCGTCTCGTCCGATGCGGGGACAGCGTGGCCTGCGATCAAGGACGGTCTGCGCTCGTGCAGCGGTATTTGGAGGTCCAAATGCTAGATATAGCGATGGCATGAGATTTATGTGCATAAGTCGGCAGGGGCAGACCTTTTTATACAATTCTACACATTCGCGCTTGTACTGGTTCTGGAGGTGATTGTGCTTGAACGCCTTTGAGGGCATCGACGTTGAGCTTGATGTCGACAGGGAGGCTTTCGATGTACCCTGAAGATTTTCCGACGAGACCTGCGAGCTTGCCCTGGACAAGACCTAGCATATGCTTTGGGTGGTCGATGACCATGGATTTGTCGGTGGGTTCATTGTTCCGAGGCCTGAAAGGACTCGGTCTCTTAACCTCGAGATTCGGGTTTCTCCGATGCCTTAACGCTCGGTGTTTGCCGTCCCCTCGTTTTCGTACCCTTTTTACGCTCGGTGTCTGCCGTCCCCTCGTTTTCGTACCTTTTCTTATCGTGTCGATGAGGTGACGACAATCTGTATAAGATGTTTCGTCTGAACATCAAGACTATGGTTTAGAACGATCGTTCCGGTTTGAAACATTCGGGGGTGACAGGTGTATGTGAATTTTTCGTTGTGTCTGTGATCGGATTGATATAAATAAAACGAGTCTGGTGTTTATTCGTTTGTTTTTTTGGGTTCCCTTCAATATGAACAGTGACTATGACAGTGAGAGCGCAGGTTTGTTCCTTATTTTTTGTCGTTTCTGGAATCTATTCGTTTTACAGGAAAGCGTCTTGATAACCTTGCTGCAGAGCGTCGTTCCGATCGACACTCTGGTTTTCAATTGTCGCGTAGGTGAGTTCCAGCTGCAATTAAGATATAATTTTCCGTACCTGATTGTGGCTAGTCCAGTAGATGGCCGGGAGCGTATAAAATTGTTCAGAATGGCTCTGTTATGCGTCTCGTTTTTGTTGGTGCAAATTCGGACTCGACTGTGGAGCATCGAGAAGTAGTGGCTCATATTCAAGGAGTTTTGTGGAGGCATGATCTTCCTCCGTTCACTAATGCATCCATGTTCGTCTCTTTTTGCTTTCTGCTAGTATGATTTATTGTATGTTAACCAGATCACCAAATCGCGCCAAATTTTTACGCCAGAGTGTTTCGTTGACTGGTCTTGGGAATCCTACTTTCGATGCAGCATTGAGAGGCATTCTTGATGTCCTTACCTTTTTTAGCGGACAGGTTCCTCGAGATACGCTGCAGGGATCTTTAGAATTTTGTCCATTTGGGCGTTACGGCAGTGTTGATATGGCGAACAGATATTTTACGTCTGTGAAGGATGCTGTTGGGGAGATGAATCTTCCTTTTCGCAGGGATGTTGACCCACAGGGTATTTTGTCTCGATTTGCAGGAGCGAATCACATAATTGTGATCAAAATATTGTTGAATATTTTGAACGGGAGACACAGACTTCTGGCGAATTTAGGAAAGTTTTTGGGATATTTCTGAATTTCTTGTTTATGTTATTCAGGTACAATGCTTTATCTCCTTCGCGATTCTGCATAGGCGACCTCGTTGAGGCACAGGTCGTTTTTCTTCTCGTTCCCGTTTCTCGGTACAATAAGCAGCTACGTATGGTCTTACAAAGTTTAACGTTATTGGACAACACTTTTTCACAGGTTTGTGTTATTTCTTTTTCATCTTGTTATTGAATATTAATCAAGGGTGCTTTTCTCGTGCGCGCGGCAAAGGAGATGTGGCCGAGGCCGTTAGGACTCAGTCTCTTAACCTGCAGATTCGGGTTTCTCCGAGTTGCCTTAACGCTCGGTGTTTGCCGTCCCCTCGTTTTCGTGCCCTTTTTCTTTAGTTGATGTTTCTAGGGCGTTTCACCGTGACTACATACGACGATGACGACCAACAGGATGTCTCAACGGATGAGATGCTCTAAATATCAAGTTTTCCTCAGTATGTGTTACTTGATGTATTTGAAGGTGAGTAGCGTCAACTGTATTTAATACAGTGGCTCATTCCGTCGTTTCTATTCACAGCTGTACAAACGATGATCCCTCGTTCTCTCGGAATCATTACGCGTCCTGCAAAGCTGTACAAATGTGCAAAACTCGTTCTCTCGGAATCGTTACGCGTCCTGCAAAGCTGTACAAATGTGCAAAACTCGTTCTCTCGGAATCGTTACGCGTCCTGCAATTTCGTCAGACATTCGTAAACATTTCTCTCACATGTTGGTACGAAGAAGTTGAGATGGGAGAGCTACGTCAAAGCTGTATATTACGTCCGCCATTCTCTCCATTACGAGTTTTGCTTGATTAACTATCTGTCTTTAGGGTATTTCACCGTGTCTCCATAAACGAGGCTATGACCAACTATCTTGGCTTAAAGGTGAGCTGCGTCAACTGTATTTAATACAGTGCCTCGTTCTGTCATTGGTAACGCAGTTGATGTTACTCACATCCAGCTGTACAAACGAGCAAACCTCGTTCTCTCGATTTCGATACGCGTCCTGCAAAGTTGTACAAATTCTCAACTTGATCTCTTGCAATTATGTTTCGTCTGGACGGGGAGGGTGCGTAATGATTGTTCCGGTTTGAAACATTCGGGTTTGACAGGAGTGTGATGTTTTACCGTCGTGTCTAGGATTGGATTGGTTTAAATTAAACGTGTCTAGTGCTTCTTTCGTTCGTTTTTTTCTGATCCCTTCAATATGAACAGCGATTACGACAGTGAAAGCGCTGGTATGTTGTTTATTATTAGTTATATAATATAAGTGAACAAACCCATGTGTTACAGAAAATGTATATATATAGTTATTCATACTGAATGCATTAAAAAAACTGTGTGCTGGACTGCGTGCTGTGAATTCCAGATTGTGCCTCGGACCTGCCACGCAATGTGGTGGCCCACTCCCGACAAGTGGGCTCATTGTCCTCTTGTCGGCGTGGTAAAAAGCCTCGGTATCTCCCGGAGCCAAGTCACTTCCATCGGTCATTCATACCGACGCAGCCAGCCCTGTGCATAAACGGCGAGGTGCGTCTGTGACGAAACGAAATTCGCACCAAAAGCGGCGAAAAAAAGTCAGTCTTGCATCACTTCCAACTCACCGTCTCTCATAGCCCTGGTCTTCGCAGCCCTCGCAGCACGCTTTTTATAGTCGTGAATGCAACTTCGAGCTCCACGCCTTGTATTGACGACGCCAAGTAACCTTGACATGACCATCCACACTTGGACGACAGGTCGTGACAAGGCCTGTCCACTATGTTTTCCACCCACCCACAACATATTTGACGGATTTGGGGATATGAAAGCGTACGAGTATACATACTAGGTGAGTACGGGTCAACCACGACGTGCAGCCCGTAGCTCAACGGATTTTCACAATTCTTACTACTGTACTTTGTTGTGTAATTGTGCAAATCGAACGTAGCTTGGCATGTAAAATGTTATTCATACATGACAGTGAAAGTGCCAGCAACCCGAAATCGTCCAACAGTGCAAATTTGAGTGGGAGAATTCCGCTCCGTGCCCAAAGGCTAGGACGTCATCGATCATCGATTGCATACGTCTATGTACTACACCGACTTTCATATTAGGCCTTGACATAACGATTGGTGAAGATGTCCTCATACCGCAACTCCCTTTGCTATATGAAGACGGGCCAAATCAACGACGCATGTACTCATGAACTACGTGGCATGCTGTTGCAGGCGTTTTGGGCGAATCTCCCTGCAATTGAACAAGTATCTGCCTTCTTGGGATGGAGCTTGGACTTCTACAGCAGCGATGTTTTGAGGGTCATTTTCGCCATGCAGGAGGAGCACAGTAATATTCATATATATGTATTATGTGGCACACTATGATCCCTTCCGCCCGCTGCATCTCCGTCCAAAGTTCCATAACAAAGCTACGAAGTACATGCGCGCGAGGAGAACGTAGCGCCGACGATATTTGCACACAGCTATTCCATCTCCACGTCGTAGATCCACTCAAGTTCCCGGATTGCGATTAGCTTTCTGGTGGAGGTGAACACCGTCATCTAACCATGCGTGAAGCTTCCGGCGTCAAAGTCGTTCGATCGTGTGTTGGCGGGGAGCAAAAGCGGCTATTCACTATTCCGGAGGGGACGACCGTGGTCAGTTTTGATACTGCAGTCTCTTTCCTCGGGTCATGAAGATGCTCTGTGTTCGGTTGGAGGTGTGCCAGCGTGCGTGATGGGATGTCACCATCTCCGTTGATGCGCATCGCAAATCATAGCTTCCGCTAATACATTGTCATTAAAAACGGGACATGAGATAACAAAATGAATGGTAGACGCAGTTACTGTAGCAATTCTTCCACTTCCATATTCACGCCGACACCAGTCTAAAGCATGGTGGGTTTTCACACGCTATCCGTGTGACAGATGTTACACTCGCGCTTTGATCTTGACCACCACCACGTACTCACCTTGTTGCTACAATTGTGGTAACTTTCATCTTTACTACAATGTGCTTGATGATAATTTTCTCTACATGTAGACTATGACCAGCAAATCATGTATGCCCCCTCAGTCCACTACAAACTTAGGCCCCTTTTCAGGGCACACGATTTTTCAGTCGGGCATGCAGAATTCAATGAAGTTCATGGAAACGTTTGTCATGTTTCCAATGGAATTGGCATTGCATTCTGACATCTACCTGAGGTTAACCACTATTACAACAATTCAACCCCACCTACTTTAACTCTGCCACCTTTACCACCTTTGAAACATTCTAGCACCATGTTCAAGGGTCGTGAAAAATACTTTGATAAGTTGAATGAATATTTTGGACAGAATGCAACAGGGCAGAGGGCTCGGAGATCATTTCTTCTGTATGGAATGGGAGGCATTGGCAAGTCCCAGATCTGCCTCAAATTTATTGAACAGAATGATAAATTGTGAGTATTCAAAATATTGAGATATTCAAAATAATTAATTTCACAGGTTTCCTCATACATTCTGGATTGATGCATCCTCTGAGAACACTATTGACCTTGCATTGAAACAGATAGCTCAGGAAGAGAATGTCATTCCTGGGAAAACAATTTCAGCTGCATTGGGTCTCAAATTGATATCTGAGAGAGACAACTGGCTCATTATATATGATGGTGCAAATGGAGATCATGATATTGTTGAAAAATATCTCCCACCTGGAGACACTGGCAGTATATTGATAACAAGCAGGAATCCTGATTTGAAAAGAATCACAAAGGATTCAATGGAGGTCAGTGAAATGGGAGAGGAAGAAGCTATTGTGCTGTTACTAGAGTCAGCCTTTTTGCATGATTCATCTGATCATCTCAGATTGTTAGCCAAACAACTTGTTTCCAAAATGGGTGGCATTCCTCTTGCCCTTGATCAAGCTGGGTCATATATCAGGACTTGTGCTTGTAGCCTTGAGGATTATCTGGAGAAATATTCCAAGCATCAGAAAGAGTCATTTACCAGAACTACATTTAAGGGTGCATCCAATTATCAATTTTCTACATATGGAACATGGAAAATATCTATGCAAGAGATTGAGGCTAGGGCTACAAGGGAGGCATGTCCAAGAGCAGTTGCAGCACAGAGTGCCATGACATTAGTGAAGATATTTGCCTTTCTGCATCATACCAATATTCCAGAAGAAATATTCAAGAATGCTGCAGCACAATATGTGAAGAGGGTCCTCAAAGAGAAGGCAAATCTGATAATCCCAACACAAGCTTCACACTTTGTACATTTTCCAAAAATAGCCAAACTCTTTAAAAATGCTACTAAAGTTATGATGAAAGACAAGCAAAATAGCACAGGTACACTTCCTATATCAGTGACACTGTTGGATTCTCAATCATTGTTCTTGAATGAGAAGGGTGAATGGGACAGGACACAATTCATGGAAGGTATCCATGTACTGGCCTCATTTTCATTGATCAGGAGGAACAGTAAACAGTTTACAATGCACCCATTAGTCCATTCATGGAGCAGTGACAGGATACATAAGATAGAGATTGAAACCTATTACTGGAAAGCAAGAGCATTGCTCTCCTGCTCAATAGAGCATGATTATGACATGGACAACCATGCATTTTGTCAACTGGTTGCTCCACATGTCAAAACAATTTGTCAATATGGACTTGACATGAACATGAGGGCAACATACTATGATGATGAGCATCACAAGTTTTCACTTATGTTTCATAGAATTGGTGATTGGAAGGAGGAAGAGCAGTTGTTGACTGTTGCAGTGAATCAAAGATGTGAAAGGCTTGGATTAGACCACCAAGACACTCTTGCCAGCATGAATGACTTGGCACTCACATACAGGTCTCAGGGAAGGTGGAATGAAGCAGAGAAGCTGCATTTGGATGTGATGAATACAAGACAAGAAAAGCTTGGAATAGACCACCCAGACACTCTCACCAGTATGAATAACTTGGCACTCACATACAGGTCTCAGGGAAGGTGGAATGAAGCAGAGAAGCTGCATTTTGATGTGATGAATACAAGAAAAGAAAAGCTTGGAATAGACCACCCAGACACTCTCACCAGTATGAACAATTTGGCACTCACATACAGTGATCAGGGAAGGTGGAATGAAGCAGAGAAGCTGCATTTGGATGTGATGAATACAAGAAAGGCAAAGCCTGGATCAGACCACCCAGACACTCTCACCAGTATGACCAATTTGGCACTCACATACAGTGATCAGGGAAGGTGGAATGAAGCAGAGAAGCTGCAGTTGATGTGATGAATGCAAGAAAAGAAAAGCTTGGATCAGACCACCCAGACACTCTCAGCAGTATGAACAATTTGGCACTCACATACAGTGATCAGGGAAGGTGGAATGAAGCAGAGAAGCTGCATTTGGATGTGATGAATACAAGAAAAGAAAAGCTTGGATTAGACCACCCAGGCACTCTCACCAGTATGAACAATTTGGCACTCACATACAGTAAGCAGGGAAGGTGGAACAAAGCAGAGAAGCTGCAGCTGGATGTGATGAATGCAATAAAGGCAAAGCTTGGATCAGACCACCCAGACACTCTCAGCAGCATGAACAATTTGGCATCCACATACAGGTCTCAGGGAAGGTGGAATGAAGCAGAGAAGCTGCATTTGGATGTGATGAATGCAAGGAAGGCAAAGCTTGGATCAGACCACCCAGACATTCTCAGCAGTATGAACAATTTGGCACTCATATACAGTGTTCAGGGAAGGTGGAATGAAGCAGAGAAGCTGCAGCTGGATGTGATGAATGCAAGGAAGGCAAAGCTTGGATCTGACCACCCAAACACACTCACCAGTATTGCTCAATTGGCAATCACATACAGTAAGCAGGGAAGATGGAGTGAAGCAGAGCCCATGTTATCCAATGCAATAAATTCAATGCACCAAGTCATGGGAGCCCATCATCCAACTACTTTGGCATTCACAAAATATTTGGATGTATTGCACCAGCAGATCCATGCCTCCCATCAAAGAGGTAGGTGATATCATACTAAGTTTGTCTTTAAAATGACCACATTTATTTAATGGGATGGTGGGGATCCAGAGTGACAAGTGTGAACAGGAGAAAAAGATGGCATGAAAGAGTGATGTTTTTTAGTTGGTTTCAAATGTATAGTGCTACCTGTAAACCTTGTCAAAGTAGCATGGTGACAGGTGTAGCAGAATAGTAGAGCTAAGTAAGTGATACACTTACTTGTAGCTGTAGCTAACAGACCTCTTGAGGTTAAGATGATGTAGATTCACATCTACCTACACATGTTTATATACACTCTATCTACAGAGTTGTGGAACAGAGTTCCATGCTATTTATAGTGCAGACTGTGGATTTCTATTGTGCTTTATCATCTGACAGTCATGGGACTGTCAGGTGCTGTGTGAAGCACAGCAATGCACAGTTGTGCACATGATGCACTATTGTCAGAGTATGACAGATGTCAAACTCTATAATATCTGTCCAACTCTATAATAATGTCCACAGGTGTAAACCAGAGTTCCACAGACATTATTGAGAGGTCCGAAATGTTATTCCCACAGTCAGAGTTGTGCAGAGACAACTCCAGAACTCCAGACTTATAGTATGGAGTTCCAGACCCAAGTCCTTATTAAATACTGGACTTGGTAGGAATTCAACACTCCCCCTCATTGAGGATCTCAATGCCAATTTTATTTCTTAACTCTTTGAACTTTTGCCAAGTCAAGTTTTTAGTTAAGATATCAGCTAATTGATCTTTGTGGGAACATATTGAATATTGACATCTTTGTCCTCAACACATTCTCTAACATAATGATAACAAATATCAATATGTTTTGTTCTATGTTCTTGGGCTGGATTCTTGGCTAAGAATATTGATCCTCTGTTATCAACATTTAGATCAATAGCTCCAACATTAAATCCTAATTCTTTGAACAAGGATTTTATCCACATAATCTGATGTGAGCAATCTGATAAGCTCATGTATTCAGCTTCTGTGGATGACAGAGCAACAGTTTTCTGTTTTCTAGAAATCCAACTGATTGGAGCTCCTGCCAATATAACAAGATTACCTGTTACTGATTTATGCATATTTGGGTCACCAGCCCAATCAGCATCAGCATAAGCATTTGATCCTTCTTTGTTAAAGCCATTATATGTTATCTTTCCATTAACAGTGGAATTAACATATTTCAAAATATATAAGGCTTTAGCAATATGTTCTTTAGAAGGATTAACCATGAATTGTGACATCATGATTACTGCCTGAGTAATATCATATCTTGTGCCAAGGGTAAGATATAATAAGGAACCAATAATTGATTGATAGTAACTCATTTCTTGGTGAGTTGCATAACTTGAAGGTATGGGCCACCAAGTGGCATGTCCGAGGCTGATTTTTTGGAAAATGGCTTATTATGGATCCAGTGTGTGATGTTGAGTCATTTCCTGAACAGGTCTTGATGAGCATGTTGGCACACTGTGTGTTGTGTGTATTGGTGAGTATTGAATGCTCCAGGTTTGATTTGATGTGCCCATCAAGGTTGCTGGATGTGGTCAGTCATGCAGTTTACATGCTGGTGTGGTCAGTGGCCATGGTGTCCTGCATCCACCTACTCTCTGCCTGTCCTTCCTTCTCCTGCTGAGTCATCACCTACTTGTCCTCCTCTCCTCCTTCTACTTGTTTCCTCCTTTCCACATCTGACTGGGATGACACACTGCATGCAGTGGTGCTATCAGTCACTGTAACAGATTAGTAAAGCATTGGTTAAAACTGAGTCAGACATATATTTATGCTGCCCACATCACGAAAATATGCCCTTCTCATGCTCTGCCATCCCCTAGTTGCTGTCAGATATCTGAGTGAAAGAATATGAAGAGGTGGCACACTTTGAGCTCAAATGCATGACTCCACCAATAGTTTGTTTGGCTTGGCTTGGCAGTGTTCAGCAAATGCCACCCATTTAAATGCCCATTACATGAATCGGCTTTTGAGGCTCAGTATAAGACCAAGGCTCATTTCATTCAACCTTGGTGATAGTAACTCCTTTCTTGGTGAGTTGCATAACCTGTGTTTGCTGCAGGTGTATATCCTGCTGGCAATGGTGTATGAACAGGTTTTGAATCTTGACCAAATCTCCTAACTATCTTTTTGGCATAGTTAATTTGATCAAGAGTAATCAATTTTCTCGTTCTATCTTGAACTATTTTCATTCCAAGATATTCAGTAATGGGTCCTAAATCTCTACATTCCCATTTTTTCATAAATTTGTGTTTTTATTTCCATGAGTAATTTTTTATTGTCTCCCATGAATAACACATCATCAACATATAGTATTGCAACTATTGTTGACTTCTGTTTATAGCAAACATAGACTCCAGTGTCTGAAAGACATCATCCAAAGCCTAATTCATTTAAGCTTTTGTTTGCTTTCTTGTTCCAAGCTAAGGAAGCTTGTTTGAGTCCATATAAGGCCTTTCTAAGTTTATAGACTTTGCGCTCTTGTCCAGTGATGATAAATCCCTCTGGCTGATCCATGTAGATGTCTTCCTCAAGATCACCATACAGGAAAGCTGTCTTTACATCTAGTGCTTCAATTTCCCAATTTTCTAGTGCTGCTGTAGCCATGAGGAGTCTCACAGTTTCAAATCATGCAACTGGTGAGAATGTATCATCATAATCAACTCCAGGTATTTGTGAAAATCCTTTTGCAACTAGTTGAGCATATTTTCAACCATCACTTTTAACTGCATAACCCATCTACACTTTACAGGTTTGCAGTTTTTAGGACATGGTACTAATTCCCATACATCCTGATCTTGAAGGGCTTTTATTTCTTCTTTCATTGCATTATGTCATTGTACCCATTCCTTTGGGTCAGATGCTTTTAATTTATAAGCATCTCTATATGTCCACTGATTCACATTTTTGGAATAGTTTGGACTTATGGCTTTTGATAGAAGGTAGTTAACAAAATTATTTCCTCCTTCTTTGTGCAATTTTTGTAGAAAGCTAATAAGGTCATCACTAGGTGATTTTGTTAATAGATCTCTGTCTATTTCTCCTTCACTAGAACTTCCAAATGGATCATCAGAAGAATGATGTTGTGTATCTTTAACAGATTCACTTCTTCTTTGTTCATGTTCAGATTCAGAGTCAGATGGTGTCTTATACTCTCTTTCAGATTCTGAACTAGATGGTTTTTCCATTTGTGTTTCTTCTTCTAATCCAAATAATGAGGTCTTTACACTGCCCCACATGTTCTGGCAGGAATTCCCAGGACAGGGTGGGAATTAGAAAGTCCCAATTCTCTGCAAAAAAATGCCAGGACTCAACCAGGACACCATGTGGAGTCCTGGCAAATCCTCAAGACTTTTCAGGACTCCTCAGGACTCAAGGTTCCAGGAATCCTGGGGACTCCTGGTAAGTTCTGTTCCCTCTATACATTCCCACATTACACTAATTATTCCCACACTCACATCTGGTCATTGGTATACATTTCCATTTGCCCACAATCAGAATTACTTCCTGTGCACATTCCCACATGACAATTGTTAAGATTGATGTCCTCGACATGATTCGTTCTAAGTCAACAGTGACAAACAGAGTCTCAGTCTGTTCCCAATCTACTGGACAAAGAGTTCTGACACTAAGTCTGATGGTGATGAAGGTCGAGAAGAGAATGAGCATGATGATGAAGAGAGGAGCACTCAAGACTGTTCAGAATGATGAGGGCAAGATTTGATTAAATTGGAACTAAAGAAAAGGATGGTACATGAGGGTTTATATACTTTTAGAGAACAATAAAGATGGAAAAGGAAGAGAGGCTGTAATGACCTGAGAAAGGGAATATGAAGGTAGTTACAAAAAGAGAGAGGCTGTCCATGCGCAGTAGATATGAGTAATAAGATAAAAATAAGAACCATCTGCTACAAGATTATGTTGCAATCGTAACATTACCCCCTTCATATGTGAGAAGTCACTGACTTCTACCAGCTAGAGGACATCCAGCCATGGTCTTGCCAAGACTCCAGCCACTTGGCAATATTGTCAATGTCCTTGGCTGCCATTTCAACCCACCACTGCAAGGTTTCAATTGATCTTTTAGCTGCCATGCTTGTTCAAGTGTGGTGTCTCGTTCATCATAGGAGAGGAGGTGGGGGTTGGTGTGAAGCATTAGGGCAGTGTAGACATCAAGGGGGCTTGGCAAATAAATTGTATTGGAGGATGAGGAGGGCAAGGGCTTGGCTGATGTTTTCGAGTGCAGTGTTCTGGGGCTGGATGACAACGGGGTGGGTGAGCTGGGTGACAGGGGTGGTAAGTTTGGCGGGGTGGACATGGAGATCCTCGTCCTTGGTGATGGTGGTGGTGGTGGTGGTGGTCACGAAGACCTCGAGGGGGCAGTCTTCCTCATAGGCACTACTTTACACTCCCCCCCCAGTCCGATAAGACTCCAATTACTCCTATAGGACTCCTATAAGACTCCTATGGGACTCCAATGACTCCTATAGGACTCCTATAAGACTCCTATAAGACTCCTATAAACTCCAATGAAAAAGTTCAAAAAGACTTCAAATGTTGGGAAACATGTTCTGCATTGTTTGTTTATGTTTGATTGAGTTTTTGTATGAATTTCAAGCCATGTAGTACAGAGACTCCTATAGGACTCTGATGACAGTCTGACAAAAAACATCAAAAAAGGCTTAAATCATTAAGCAACATGTTTTACATTATTTGTTAGTCAACTAAGCCTTATATCACTACTTTGCACTGTCCCACCATATAAATAACACTCAAACTAACCTATACTATGTATTTACACTGCTCCACCATGCATTAACATAAATTAACTTCCTCTCCACATTCCCACATTGCCCCTGTCCATATGGATTCTATGTGAATGTTGCCTTACAGTACTTGACATCAGGGAACATATCAGCACTTTACCCCCATAGACTACCTTTATTAAGATTGATGTCCATGATGTCAGTTCATTCTAAGTCAACAGACAAGCAGAGTCTCAGTCTGCTCCCAGCCTACTGGACAAGGAGATCTGGATGCTAGGTCTGATGATGATGAAGAAGGTCAGATGGAGGTTGAGTGCAATGATGAGAAGAGTGCTCAAAGATGAGATAACTGGGTAAGAATGGTCTGCTGAATAATGACAATGACAAAGAGAAGTAAGATATGAAGATTGTAACAACCTTCCTGTGCACATTCCCACACCACATTTGATTTTCTCACACTCAACTTACCCTCCTCTATGGATCCACCCACACCCTTACCAACTCACTGCCACCCAATTACTCCATCAGTACATCAACATCAACATCCATTTCCATTACCTACCATCCATCAATTGCTATTCTTGCTTAAGTAGATCATTTAAACAAATTATTTTATTCATAAATGTAGTTAATTTACAAAGGGGGAGCAGTGTACACAAGCACAGCTGAGGTGTGATTGCAACAGTCTTAACAGTGCCAGCATTATATCAAGAATTTAAGAAACAACTGATATCTCAGCATATTCTTTGTTTGCAGATGTTTGAAAACTGCCACTGGGATTAAATTTACTTTCTCTGCAATTTGCATTAATAGAACATGTCATGAATCTGACTTTGGTGTGGCATACCTGCATTGTCACACCAAAACTTGAAAGAATGGCTTATATCTCAGGAAGTTTTTGTTTACCAATGTTTGTATGACATCACTAGCATCAGATTTAACCCCTCTACAACTTTTGTTAATAGAACATGTCACAAATGTGACTTTTGTACCACAGAGGGTTGTGGCTGTGCCAAAAAATGCGAAGTTATGATAGTATTTTGCAATTATCTCAATGAATAATGAGTTTACAAATATTTGGATCTTATATCCAGGGTCAAATTCACTCCCTCTACAATTTTTGTTAATAGGTCATGTCACAATTCTCACTTTTGAAAGTGTGGGAAATGTGACAGATCTGTAACACTCAAGTGTTCTTAGTACAGTGGGAAAATCACATCATATCTAACTTATGTAATCAATGTATTTTCAATCTTATCTACATTAACTAAACCTAATTTATTTATGTAATTAATCTATTACAATCTTATCTAGCTTACTAATCAAAATTTCGAAGAGGGGGAATGGCAGAAACTGGGTGCTGAGAGCTGTCTTTATATACCTGCTGGTGCACACAGACCATCTGCCTACTGGTCATGTGACATTACTAGATGTGTTGAAGCATGTGTACTACATTTATTGTAATAGTTTCTAATGTATGTGATATATTCCTATGGGACTCTGATTAGTCTGATTTGACTCCGCTCCCAGTCCATCGGACTGTGTCCGATTTCATCCGATTTGACTCTGATAAAATGGTTGGACTGGGATCGGAGTCAAATCGGAGTGCAATAGGAATTTCACAGCCATTCTATTAATGTTTTTTTTCCATTGGACTCCCATTGGACTCCAATAAGACTCCATCGGAATGGGGGGGGAGAGTAAAGAGCTCTGTCACTCATGTGACATATTGTCACAAGTGTTTGCACACCATGCCCACCACTTGCAGCATCAGCCAATGCACCTGCTGCCACCACCCCCACATCGCCATTGCGAAAGGGCCAAAAGAGGATGATATCAACCATTTCCATTCAGGCCAGCCCTGAGCACAAGAGGAACACAAAAGGGAGGAAGAAGAGGGACGATGATGCATCAGCCGATGCCATCGATAAGGCAACACAAGAAGTGAGGGCAAGGGAACAGTATGGCCATCCCATTTCCATTTGCCTTGCTTGAATACATTTTTAACAGGAAGACTTCAGCTGCTCAAGCAAGAGACCAGCAGCTGCCAACATCCCTAGTATGTACCTCCCCCTCCCCCTCACTTTTCTGACCCAATCCACTATCCCTGATTTTCTACTTGCACTGCACCCACCACCACTCTCACATGCAAATGCACCCAAAACCACCCACTTCCACTGTCCATCTGTTGCCATCACACTGCCATTACCCACCTCACAACCATGAGCCTGTGCCCACCACCTTTTTACCCCTGTCAGAACACACTTCAAACCGTAAAGTGATGTTATTTTGTGTTTTTAAGTACTGACCAGGCCCTCTCCTCCCCATCATTGCCCTTGCCCTTGCGACTTACCCACACTGTCCGAAACTCACCCGTGCCCTCATCAATGCACTCGCACATCAATGCCCACCCTGCGTTCTTGTTGACATACCCACATCCTTGGCAACTCACATCCTCAGTGACTCACCCACCTTCTGCACCACCCATGCCCACCCTGCACCCTTGTCCACCCATTGCCACCTTTGGCGATGCGCCCACACTGCCCATGCCTGCCCCGCACCCTTGTCCACCCATTGCCACCCTTGGCAACTCACCGGTATGGCCCGCACCCACCCTGCACCTTGTCAATTCACCCCCACCTCAGTAACTCATCCACATCACCCATGCCCACACCTACACCCTTCTCAACCCACACAACTCGACACTCACCGTATGGCCTATGCCTGCCTGTGCCTTCATCAATTCACCCCCAACCTCGTAACTCATCCACATCACCCATGCCCATGCCCACACCCTTGTCAACCCATCGCGACCCTCAGCAACTCACCTGTACAGCCCACACCCGCCCTGCACCTTTGTCAATTCACCCTCACCCTTGGTAACTCATCCGCATCACCCACGCCCACGCCCTTGTCGACCCCATTGCAACCCTCGACAACTCACCTGTATGGCCTGCACTCACCCTGTGCCTTGTCACTTCACCCCCACCTCAGTAACTCATCTGCACTGCCCATGCCCACCCCAACCCTCGACAACTCACATGTATGGCCCACGCCCACCCTCAGTAACTCAACCACACTGCCCACGCCCACCCCAACCCTCGATGACTCACATGTATGGCTGCACTCACTGTGCCTTGTCAATTCACCCCCCCCTGTAATTCATCCACACCACACACCACCCACCTGCACCCCTTGTCAAACCATCCCCACCTTCAACGACTCACCTGCACTGCCCACACCCATGCTGTATCTTTGCCAACTCACCCCCACCTTGATGACTCACCCCCACTCCTCTCCACCATGTCCACCTGTCTAAACTACTGGTATCTTTATATGTATTTAATATACCTGTGTTTGTTTGACCTACAACTTTGCCAAATAATAGATCTGAGGAAGTTCTTGAAGACAGGGGCTTACCTATTGCCCCTCCAGAGTGTCCATGCTCTGGCCAGCTACATTTACAAAGCAAGCCCAAGCAACAAGTCATGCATGCTTGTAGAGATTCAGTGATTGAATCATTGCTTAAAGGCAGTGAAGCTCTTTGTTGTGGGTGTCATAGTTGAGTTCCACAGGGGTGAAGGTGCAGGAGTGAAAAGCGACCAGGTGTATTTCACCATTGTCAGTGTAAGTAGAAAGGATAGCACTGAGAGCATAGTCAGAAGCATCAGTTTCAACAAGGAGTTTGGCATCCAGAGTCCAGTGGACTAGGATCAGAGCAGAGATGAAAGCCTGCTTGAGTCGAGCAAAAGAGTCACAGCACTTTGTATCAAAAATCCATGGGTATTCTTTTGTGTAAGTCATGTCAAAGGAGTGACTATGTCGAGTAATTGTGAATGAAGCATTGGTAGAAATTGGCGAAGCCAAGGAAAGACTGGATGTCTTTCACTTTATGGGGTTCCAGCCAATCCGTGATAGTCTGGATCTTGTCCTTGGCCATAGTGAGTCCAGCAGAGGAGAGAACGTAGCCTAAGTATTCACTATGTCCTTAGAGAATTCACACTTCTCAACTTTGGTGTAAAGGCTGTGCTGCTGGAGGCATTTAAGGACTTCCCAGACATGCTTCCGGTGATCCTCTTTGTTGTTGGAGTAAATGAGGATGTCATCCAGGTAGACAATGATGAAGACATCAAGCATGTCAGAAAAGATGTCATTCATGAACCATGTTATGATGACAAGTCATTGTCCAATCTAATCAATGACATAATGCCATGAGGATTGTCTGAGACAATAACAAAATAGAGTCTGGCGAAATGCAATTGAGTAGACAGCACTAAGTTCAACAAAAGAGACTCAGGCTTGAGACAAGTGAGGTGGATGAGAGCACTTTGAACAATGACTTTGACAATCTCACCAGAGCTAGGAGTTCCCAGAGATGTAACTTGTGTATTACAAGCTAAGTTGAACTTAAGGTTTGACCTAAGACAAACTCTAGTATTTATACCTAAACCTACTGTCTGTAAAAGGTAAGGAATGTGCTAGAGAATGATATCATAGTGAGGTCATAGAAACAAAACAAAGGTAAGCATATGTCATAGATGAAAAGGGTCACACTTATGTGAGCAGTGACATTGCATAATCATAGAAATGAAGTGGCAATGCATAGACATTCAAGAAAGGAAGGTGCTGACATAAGGAAAATGAAAATGTTCACATAGGTTGTAACAGTGCTCACCTCTAATCATGAAAAACAATCCAGGCACATCTCCATTGGTGGGACTCATGGACTTTCTCAAACTCATTGGGGAAGACATATGTATCATACACAGACAATTGGGTCAAAGTGTTGACTTGTCCAAAACTGCCAAGTGCATATATCATGGGCATTCCCAAGGATCAACCTGTTGAATTATGACCATAGAACTGTTCTACGGCGCCTTACCTAAGCAGTCTGACACAGGACTAGGGACATGTGTTTGGTTTACACATGCAGTACCTGTGTAGCATAAGTCTTGCAAGGGATTCTAGTCCCCGGGGGTAAGGGCCATCTGTACAGGTCTTAGATAGTCAGCTCTACTACTAAGACCTGGTAGCTCAGTGGTTAGAGCGTGCCACCTAGTTTGTGGATGAGGTCCCAGGTTCAATCCCTGGTCAGGTCACTTTTATGCAATCCAACACAACCCTGGTGACAAAGCAGGTACTGTTACATGTACCTGTTTAAAAAGGAATTCTACAACAAGTTTGATTGGCCAGCTTGGCCAACTGTTACTCAAATCCTGTCATGGGAACCTGAGATGCACAATGAGACCATCAAATTTGGTCTCCAAGATCATCACAAGGCAGACATGTATCATGTCATCAAAAAAGCCACACTGTGCCCACACAAGGACAATTCCTATACTTGGAAAGACTTGAAACACATGGAAGGGCACAGTAAATACAACAAGTTTGCCTGATTTGGCAGACAAAAGGAGTCCAGAAAAGGAAAGGGCCATGTGTCCACCTTTCAGTTGTGGGTTGCTGGACAGTCATCAACAGCATGCTCAATGCCAACACCCATGTCATATGCTCAAGTGGTAACTGCTCACTCTGGACCTAGCAAGTTGCTAACTAGAACTGCAGGTGCTGATGCCACTTGGTTCCATGGGGAAGTCCCCTGCATGGCAGATTGGCTATCTGCAGATACTGAACCCAGGCAGGGGTTCAATGAGGAAAAGCAAAGGACAATCAACAACTGGAAATGGGAAGTCAAGAAGGAAGTAACACTTCCTTACCTGTATCTGCATCCTGCCCACACCAAGCATGTATTACATCCTGATGTACTGGGATATTGTTATTTGATTCTAATAAAAAATCAATTTTGGGACATGTATGAATGGCCAGCTTTCCCTCAGATCCAAGAGATCAACTTGTGGGATCATAACCTTAGGAATACCAATGGACATGTGAACATCCGATGCACATATGGATATAATGACTGTTACCATATTGAGCAGACACCCACTGGACCTAGGGGCTGGGAAATGATCAGGTTGTTAGTATGATCTGGTCATGACTGTAAACACTTGGGCACCTTGGATTGGGATGATGGTTCAGACTGATACATGAAGAGGCCCTGAATAGCACTGTTGCATAACTGCATTCCCAGTTATTGCTACCTAATCCTGATTAAGCAAAAGTACTGGGATCAATTTAATTGGCCTGCTTATCCAACAGTCAATAAAATCCTTTCGTGGCAGTATCCTTACTGAGAAAGCATGGCCATCATTAAAACAACAATAATGCCAGAGCTAGAACAAGTCCACATTTCCACTATGTCACAGGGAATGGAGCTCTTTACTCTCCCCCCCCCCCATTCTGATCAGAGTCTGATGAAAAAAAACTATCAATAGAATGGCTGTAAAATTCCTATTGCACTCTGATTTGACTCCGATCCCAGTCCAACCATTTCATCAGAGTCAAATTGGATGAAATCAGACACAGTCTGATGGACTGGGAGCAGAGTCCAATCAGACTAATCAGAGTCTGATAGGAATATGTCACATATATTAGAAACTATTACAATAAATGTACATAACTGTAATTCTTGGCCTTGTTTACATATATTTCTATTTATTTGGCAGTGCTACATTGAGTTGATGTGATGCCACATAGGTGTGTCACTCATGTNGAGTCAAATTGGATGAAATCAGACACAGTCTGATGGACTGGGAGCAGAGTCCAATCAGACTAATCAGAGTCTGATAGGAATATGTCACATATATTAGAAACTATTACAATAAATGTACATAACTGTAATTCTTGGCCTTGTTTACATATATTTCTATTTATTTGGCAGTGCTACATTGAGTTGATGTGATGCCACATAGGTGTGTCACTCATGTGACATATTGTCACAAGTGTTCACACACCATGCCCACCACTCGCCACACATCAGCCAATGCACCTGCTGCCACCACCCCCACATCACCATTGCAAAAGGGCCACAAGAGGATGATATCAACCATTTCCATTCAGGCCAGCCCTGAGCACAAGAGGAACACAAAAGGGAGGAAGAAGAGGGACAATGATGCATCAGCTGATGCCATCAATAAGGCAACAATGAGTAAGCAAGGCAAGGGGAACAGGTATGGCCATCCCATTTCCATTTTGCCTTGCTTGAATAACATTTTTAACAGGAAGACTTCAGCTGCTCAAGCAAAGGAAGACGCAGCAGCTGCCAACATCCCTAGGTATGTACCTCCCCCCCTCCCCCTCACTTTTCTGACCCAATCCACTATCCCCATGTATTTCTTGACTTGCACAATGCCCCACCACCACTCTCACATGCAAATGCACCCAAACACAAATGCGCCCACTTCACCACTGTCCATCTGTTGCCATGTCACACTGCCATTACCCACCCTCACAACCATGATGCCTGTGCCTGCCACCTTTTTACCTGCTGTCAGAACACACTTCAAACTGTAAGTGATGTTATTTGTGTTTTTTACAAGTACTGACCAGGCCCTCTCCTCCCCATCATTGCCCTTGCCCTCACGACTTACCCACACTGTCCAAAACTCACCCGTGCCCTCATCAACACACTCACACATCAATGCCCACCCTGCATTCTTGTTGACATACCCACATCCTTGGCAACTCACATCCTTGGCAACTCACCCACCTTCTGCAACACCCATGCCCACCCTGCACCCTTGTCCACCCATCACCACCTTTGGCAATGTGCCCACACTGCCCACGCCCACCCTGCACCCTTGTCCACCCATTGCCACCCTTGGCAACTCACCAGTATGGCCCACTGTAACAAGCCAGTTCTGGCTGTGTTGGGACTGACAGCTGAGCAGAGCCATTTTGCATCTGCACAGCACTGAGCAACCACTGCATGGGTGCCTCATGGTACATAGTATATATATGGATTGCATGTTCATAGATAGCATTGAATACCACCCTGCCATTCTTTTAGTTTCATTCCTTTCAGCCCTCCTTCAACATCAGTGCCCTCTGAGACTCGGCACACCCTCCAAGGGTAGACAAGCACCTTCTGAGAGTAGACGCAGACCACCGAGCCCCTTTGGCTGAACAACTGCCCCAAGTCAGCCTTACTATTGTTGTTCACCACACCCACCCTGCACCCTTGTCAATTCACCCCCACCTCAGTAACTCATCCACATCATCCACACCCATTGTGACCCTTGACGACTCACCTGTATGGCCTACACCTGCCTGTGCCTTCATCAATTCACCCCCACCTTGGTAACTCATCCACATCACCCACACCCATGCCCACACCCTTGTCAACCCATTGCAACCCTTGGCAACTCACCTGTACAGCCCATGCCTGCCCTGCACCTTTGTCAATTCACCCCCATCCTCAGTAACTCATCCACATTGCCCCACACCCACACCCACACCCACACCCTTGTCAACCCCATTGCAACCCTCAACAACTCACCTGTATGGCCTGTGCTCACCCTGCGCCTTTGTCACTTCACCCCCACCTTGGTAACTCATCCGCAATGCCCATAACTCAACCACACTGCCCACCCCCACCCCAACCCTTGACGACTCACATGTATGGCTGCGCTCACTGTGCCTTCGTCAATTCACCCCCACCCTCAGTAATTCATCCACACCACACACACCCACCCTGCACCCCTTGTCAACCCATCCCCACCTTCACAACTCACCTGCACTGCCCACACCCATGCTGTATCTTTGCCAACTCACCCCTACCTTTGATGACTCACCCCCACTCCTCTCCACCATGTCCACCTGTCTAACTACTGTATCTTTATATGTATTTAATATACCTGTATTTGTTTGACCTACAACTTTGACAAATAATAGATCTGAGGAAGTTCTTGAAGACAGGGGCTTACCTATTGCCCCTCCAGAGTGTCCACACTCTGGCCAGCTACATTTACAAAACAAGCCCAAGCAACAAGTCATGTGTGCTCATAGAGATTCAGTGATTGAATCAGATGATTCAGGGAGTGAATATGAACAGGAGGAAAGGTCCACCAGTGAGGATGAGGAGATTGATGAGGGGATTGATGAGGATGAGGATGAGGATGAGGATGAGGATGAGGATGAGGATGAGGATGAGGATGAGGATGAGGATGAGGATGAGGATGAGGATGAGGATGAGGATGAGGATGAGGATGAGGATGAGGATGAGGGTGAGGATGAGGATGAGGAGATTGATGAGGATACTACAGATAAATCAGTTGAGGTGAGTTTTGATAATATAAACATTATTATCTGGATCTTATTTATACAATAACAGGAGCTTGACAAGAGTGAAAGAGAAGGCCTTGGGGATGTTGGGAAAATAAGTGAGTTAGGAAAAGGGAAGGAGAAAGAGGTGTGTTGCAATTTATCACATTGGACTAACTGCTAAACAAAAGTAGAGCCTTGGAGCTGTTGATGACTTAGAGGAGGAATTAGAATATATTGATGGAACAGAAAGGCAGGTAGGGTCAATCTTGCCCTGTACTTTATTGAGGGCTAATATTTGACTGATAATAAGACACTGGAGAATAATAATAATATCCCTGGAAATGTGTTTAATGACCATGGTGATGGAGGTTTCACATTTATTCTACCTGGACTGATAACAAAGTTATAGATATCCACATGGATAGTCCTCCTCCCCCACATGGTTCTTCATCTACCACACAGGGGATTTTATGTGGAAAGCTAAAGGAAATGTTTTCAACTTGGCTGATGCAGAGAAAGTCAAGGAGATGGAGATTGGGCCATTGGTTGGGAAAGTGAAAGTATATCAGCTTGGAGAGAGCCCTTCATCCACCAAGCCCAAGATGGTCATCAAAATTGAAGCTAATCAGACCATGGCACCTGTCCTTACAGACCTGGGTGACCAATACTCCCCTATCAAGAGTGAGTTGGCCATTTTTCTCCAAATAAACCTGACAATATTCCAGACAACAATCAGAGGATTTATGTATTTGAAGAAGGCAACTGGAGCCTGAAAGGAAGGTACCAGAAAGCTATCCAGCTTAATGACTCAGCTGCCTGGTCCAATGACAATGGGGAATACCTTCTTGTCATAGCTGTAGTAAAGTATCTGATTGACCTTTATTTTGGCCATACTGAAAAACCTGTAGGAGGATGACAAACCATCAAATGTTTTTACATTCCCACACTCCTAGTGTTGCTGTGGGTCCTGTCAGTCAGGCCATGACTCAATCTGGGTCACTTTCTAGGAGAGAGATAGCAACACTACTTGGAATCCCTGGTCATCTGTTAAGGGATCCTGATGTTTCATCTGAGCATGATGGTCTGAGGGTTGCTTACTTGAAATATCAAACCATCATAAGGGCCTTCTCAACTCTCACAAGCTTGGTGCAAGCTGGGCAGTGGAAAGGTAGGAAACCTGCAGGTCAAGATATCATTGACATGGTGGTTTCTAAATCCATGTGGTACTCACACTACAAGAAGTTGTTTTCTAAGGCCTCCAACTACCCTGATATGCAAAAATGGTTGCAGAATGATCTGGACTCTCCTACTGATTCTGAAGTTTGGGGGGGGGAGGACATCATATCAATTTCATGACTTAGCACAGTGGTATTGTTAGGACGGATCCCACCACAACCACAGGTCTCAAAGATGAGAATGGCAGAGATGAGATGTATTGACACAATAGAAAAGTAAGCTGGGTGAGAGCAAACTATCTAGAGTCTTAGGACTCCTACCTACAGACACTCCTCCTTATATACCTCAGCCTCTGGTCTGTGCACACAGACTGCACTGCCCCGAAGGCTATGCACACACAGCAACAGCCTGGACCCTTCCATAGCTAGACTACTCCAGACCCCTATGCCTAGACCTTCATATAGCCACCCATGGCTTACCTAACCAGTCCTTCCATAATGGATCCCTTAAGCCCCTATGTGTATTGGTATGTCGTCCTGTGTCTGTAGGCCTCCAGATAAAATATAGAAAAATAAGGAAAAATAGATAGAGTCATAACATGACCCCCCCCCTTAAGGCTTCACATCCCAGGAAGCCACGTTGGTCATAAAAAGTTAATTTGAGCTCCTAATGAACTCATGCCGCATGTCTTCTTCAGCATATATATCTTGACAGTTGCCTTTCCACCATTGCCAGTTGCGCTTGAGCTTCTCAAGGTACTCGTGCTCGAATTTTCCGTCCTCCCATCCATATAGCCGCTTTGCGATTGGGATCGCCATGTGGTTCTGCCATTTGTGGAAACTGGTGCTTATGTCGCGCACATTAACCATCCGTCGGGGTGTGCTAGGGTTCGCCTTGTGGAATTTCTGAACTTCCTTCTTGGCATTGTCCAAATTTTCCGCTGGTTCCCATGTTGACTCCTCAACAGGATAATTCTTCCATTTGACAAGGTACTCTAAGCATCCACCGCCACGCCCACTGACTCGACTGTCCATGACTTCCTCCACTTCATATTCATCATCCTGGGACTCCTCAACCATTTGCGCTTCTTTGTGCAATGCAGCTTTTTCCTTTTGAGCAGGAAAAACTGGTTCTTTATATGGTTTGAGGTGGATCTCATTAAATATGTTATAGATCTTCCAGGACGCAGGGATTTTCAGCTGGTATGCAGACTGTCCAATTTTCTTCACAACTTCCAGGGGACCCACAAACTTGCCATCTAGCATTTTTGTAACTCGGAGCATTGGTAAGTTGGCTGTGCTAAGGTAGACTTTGTCGCCAGGTTGATATTGCTGCGCTGATGCCTTTGACTCATCGTATTTATGCTTCATGGTGTCTGCAGCTTTTTCAAGGGCGGCAGTGGCATTGGCGTGAATTCCCTCAACTTGTTTGGCTAGTTCCTCGACAGCCACAACTTTTGGCACATGTGTTGGATTGAGACCCTTGTATGGATGTCGACCATAATTCATGAAGAATGGGGAATACCCTGTTGCTGAATGCGCATGATCATTGTGACAGAACTGTGCTACCACAAGCCAATCACTCCAGTTATCCTGTCAATGATTCACAAACATGGTAAGGAACTCCTTAACCATCTGATTAACATGCTCTGTTTGGCCATCTGTTTGTGGGTGATATGCAGTTGAGCAATTTGCCTTAATTCCCAACATGTTGTAAAGGTCATCCATGAATTTAGAAACGAATTGTGGCCCTCGGTCACTGATGATCTTTTTTGGTAGCCTGTGTTCCCTGAATACATTATCACGGAACAGAGTTGCAACTCCTTGTGACATGATAGTGGATGTAGTGGGTAAGAAATAAGATTTCTTTGTAAACCGATCTATAATCACCAAGATCATGTCATTTCCCTTGGATTTGGGGAGTGGACCGATTAAATCCATTGAAATAATCTCCCATGGTGCACCTGGAATTTCGTTGGGATGAAGTGGTGCCACCCGAGCCTGTCTATCCGGTTTCGCTTTTTGGCAGGTTTCACATCCAGCAATGTAATTCTGAATGTCCTTGTGCATCTGTGGCCACCAAAAGTCCCTCGTTACTAGTTCAACCGTTTTATCAATTCCCAGATGTCCCCAAGAGTGATATATTGCCAATAGCGATTCGCAGGTGTGTATGTTTGCTGGGACATAAACCCTGCCCTTCCATTCTACTAGTCCATTAACTACTTTAAAGTCCTCCTTGTTATTGTCTTAATCCTATCCGAACCTGAGTCTCCCATTGTCGATTAGGAATTTTTCGGATGTCCTTGATGATATCTTCGATGGCCCTATCATCATCGTAAACCCTGACAAATAGATCGTCTTTAAGCAGGATTACTCCTTCATTATCTGGTCCTCCTGGATGATGATCCGCCCTTCGTGACAGGATATCAACCTTAGAGTTTGACTTCCCAGATCGGTGTTTAATAATGAAGTTGTATTCCTGTAGGTCCGTGACCCATCACACTTGTCATCAATTGAGGTTTTGTGGCTTCTGGAAGTATGTCAAGTTTTGATGATTGGTTAATACCTCCACCATCTCTTTTGCACTTTTGAGATAGTGTGACCATTCATAAAATGCATGCATTATGGCTAACATCTCCTTATCGTAGATCTCATAATTTCGCTCTGCGTCATTTAAGGCTTTTGAAATAAATGCCACTGGCCACCAGGATTCGTCTTTGCCCTGTTGGGACAAGATTCCACCGATTGCAAAATCTGAAACATCTACTTCGATTTGAAATTGTCCCTCATCGTCCGGAATCTTGAGTACAACCTCCCTCACCACAAGATCTTTCAGTCCCTGAAAGGCTGAGTCCTGCAGTTCAGTCCAGAGCCACTCATCCTTCCCTGTCAATTTAGTCAACGGTTTAGCTGTTGATGTGAAACCCTCCACAAATTGTTGATAAAAGTTTACAAAGCCCAAAAATTGCTGAAGTTCCCTTTTACAGGTGGGGGTCAGCCATTCCGCAATCGCTTTAACCTTGCTGTTCTCCATTCGAATGGAATCTTCACTAATTACCAGGCCTAAGAAGTTGATTTCTGGGTGGTCAAACCAACATTTCTCCGGTTTGAGCAACAGTTTGTGATTTTCCAATTTTGCCAAAATACGGTTAACATGCTTTGTATGCTCCTCTTGTGTAGATGAGAACACTAATATGTCATCCATATAAATAACCACCCATCCCTCAGCAACTTCTTGTCAGAAGATGTTGTTCATCATGGTTTGGAAGGTTGCCAGAGAGTTGGTTAATCCAAAGAACATGACCAGTGGTTTGAAGAGCCCCCTATTTGTTCGGAACACTGCTTTCCACTCATCGCACTGCTTAATGCGAACATTGTTGTACCCCCAGTGGATATCCATTTTTGAGAAT
>JAENRT010000011.1:54491-65941 GCA_032173475.1 Amanita phalloides | reverse complement strand
AAGTGATCTTTTGCTGCACTGGCGTTCCATCCAGTCAGGGGTAGCAAGGCTTTGAATTCGATGATGTAATCTTCCACTGCTTGACTATCCTGTTGTAGTTTCTGGATTTGCTCAACAGCATGCTCCCTGGTTTCTTTTGACATAAAGAAATCATGCATCTGTTGCTTAAGATCACTCCATCCCAGAAATGGTGGTTTGTGAATCTGAGGGGGTCATGCATAATATGCAGCTGTGGTTCCGACTGCCCCGATGTATCATCCATCACATCGCTCCTGGTAGGATAGGTCATTGTCCCAGCCCTGTGTCTGGACCCTTTCTTCGTACTCCACATCACTGTCAATTTGTTCTTTCATTTTGACAGCAGCCCATGTCCCTGCTCAGTCGCCTTTGCCTTTCCTAATATGTTGTAGAGCAATGTATATTTTTCGGTGATTGTCCAACTCATGTGCCAAATGGAAATATATGTCCATTCCCCTGCACCATGCGTCTATGTGCGCAGCATCTCCTTCGAAGTAATCAGGTAGTTCCAATTTAACCAAGGATTGGGCGGGTTGTGCTGGTCGCGTATCTCGATATTCATTGATTACATGTTGCACTAAAGTACCCATATCCATTGCCATTTGGGTAGTACCTTGATCCCATCATTGCCTGTTGAGTACCCGATTGGCTATTTGTTGTTCAGTGAAACCAGCTCTCCTACTCAGGATTCAGGGTGTAAATTGGCTTGCAGTCCAAAGTAAAATTCGAATTGATTGATGGCGGTGTGCAGTAGTTCCATCATGCATTCTGTCCATTCAAACCCCATCTCAACATGTCTGAGATCTCCATCCATGATTGCTTGAATCATGGGCCATCCGTTTGTTCCGTTTGAGCTGATTCGTACATGGAAACTGACCCATTTATTTTGGCAAACCACCTTGAATTTTACAAGTTGGTTTGATCTGTACTCTGGATTGAACTGGTTCACAGTGTGTACTGATGGGAATGCTGGCCATTCGAACTGGTTCCATAGCTCCTCTTTGAACAAGGCTAGATAGATAGCAATATCCGGGAATGTCCGGTGTCATTCGATCAAAGATTTTGACCATGCTTTGAACTTGTTGCTGGAATCGCCTATTTGGGTGGTTGCCAGGCAAGTTGAACCTTATTTGACGGATTTCTCGACTTAGGAATCGTGTTAGGTTATCGTTCCTAGATGCTCCCACGGTATATTCACCATACCCGCGGCCCTTCAATCTGTACATTTCCTCCCATCCATGCATTCCATGATCCATGGTGGACACATGAATTTGTTTGAGCTCTGGCATGATTGTTGATTTAATGATTGCCGTACTCTCGCGATATGGGTACTGCCAGGACAAAATTTTATTGACCGTCGGAAATGCTGGCCAGTTGAACAGATCCCAATAGCGTTGTTTGATCAGGATGAGATAACAGTAGCCAGGAACTCGGTTGTGCAACAAGGCTACTCGGGGTCTTTTCATGTATCGATCCAAACCATCGTCCCAATCTAGGGCACCCATGTGTTTATGATCATGACCCGACCATACTAATGATCTAATCATGTCCCATCCTCTAGGTCCGGTGGGTGTTCACTCAATATGGTAACAGTCATTATATCCATAAGTGCGTCGGATCTGTACACATCCATTAGGGTTCCTAAGGTTGTGATCCCATGAGTTGATCTCCTGAATTTGAGGAAACGCTGGCCATTCATACATGTCCCAGAATTGACTTTGAATCAAAATCAAATAACAGTATCCTGGTACATCTGGATGTAATACATTTTTTGTATGGGCAGGTTGTGGATACGGGTAAGGAATGTCTATCTCCTTTTCGACTTCCCTTTTCCAGTTGTTAATTGTTTGTTGCTTTTCCTCATTGAACCCCTGCCTGGGTTCAGTACCTGTGGATAGCCAATCTGTGGCACATGGGACCTTGTCATGCCACCAAGTGGTGTCTGCACCTGTAGTCCTGGTTAGTGAATTGCTAGGTCAAGTACGAGCAGTTACCACTTGGGCATATGACATGGGCACTGGCGTTGAGCGCACCGTTGATGGTTGTCCAGCTACCCAGGACTGAATTGTTGAGGCATGGCCTTTTCCCTTTCGGGATTCCTTTTGTCCACCAAATCGGGCGTACTTGCTATATTTGCCATGCTGCTCCATTCGTTTCATGTCCTTCCAGGTATAGGATTTGTCCTCATGGGGACGCAATACTGCCTTTTCAATGACGTGGTACATGCTGGCCTTGTGATGGTCCTGGAGACCAAATTTGATTGTCTCATCACGCATTTTGGGTTCCCAAGACAGGATCTGAGTGACAGTTGGCCAGGCAGGCCAATCGAACTTGTTGTAGAACTCCCTTTTAAACAGGTACATGTAGCAGTACCCGCTTCGTCACCAGGGCTGATCCTTGGGGATGTCCGTGATATATGCACTTGGCAATTTTGGGCGAGTCAATGCTTTGACCCAATTGTTCATGTATGTGATGTCTTCCCCAATGAGTTTGAGAAAATCAGCCAGTCCTATTAAAGGAGAGGTACCAGGGTCTGATTTCATAATCAGGGGCAAGCACAGGAACAGCATATTGTAGCGTGTGCTTTGATACTCCTTTTGTTTGATATGTGCCTTCATGTATGGATCAGGTCATTTCCTATCCAGTCGTTCCTGATTAGTGATCTCGGCCATTCCCCTGTTATAGCTACGGGTTTTAATATTCCCGTTTTCGGCGTGCATCAGCCAATTCCGTTCCTAGGGCGACAAGACCAAGCCGTTATGTCGCAATGTTATGATGTTCCAGCCCATCAACAAGAGCTGGATGTTTGACGGCATGTCAAACAGTCATTGCCGGATTTCGGACTCTGGATCCATATCGTTTATCAGCCCCTCCAGGGTCTTGCTGGTCTTGTTCTGTTTGGGCGAGTTCTTTCTCCACCTGTTTCCTTTGTCAGAGATCTTCCAAACGCTGCTTGAGAAGTTCTTCCCAAGCGTCCTCTTGTTCGCAGAGGACCTCCTGTGTGTGCTGCCATTGTTGCAGCGCGAGTTGTCATTGTTGGTGGCGGCGCTCCTTGTACTGTGCCTTGTGCCATTGGTAATATGCCCAAATGTGGGTGTCACGTTGTCTGTTGTTGGTGACAATGGTGACTGACTGAGTAACTTCTTCTGCACACTCCTGCACCCACTCGATTCCAAATCGTTTTCCAGCCTGCACGAGAGTGAGGCCAGCACAGGGGATGATGTAGTTGAATAGAGATGCCATGTTTGCATCCCTAGTTGTTGCCTTAGACCTTTTAAGTTAAAAAGGCTGTTGTCTTTTCTTCAATATCCATGCTTCCTAACATAGATATTCTTTGATGCGGTCAATAATGCACCCGCACTCAATTCTTGGATTTAATTCCACCAATTGACCTAAGAGCGTGGTGCCTGGGGTTTCACTCAAGTGTCCTCGTGCTCAGATTGATTAGATCTGATATGTAATTGGTGTCTCGAGACTGTTCTCCTTGCTACACGGCATGCTAATAGATTGCTTTTGCTCATTCCTGAGCTTTTCTGAAACAAATGGTATAGCCTGCTGACCAGTGCCTGCCTGCACTTTCAATCACACAGGGCTATTCTCATCCAAATGTCTTGTGTCGACAGTAACCTCACAGTAGTAGTCCCTGATGACGATCAAGGAGTCTATCTGCAGTCGATGTTGATGGTGTTCCTTGAGAGCTGCTCGTCATCACACCAACAGAGTGTGGACAGAGGTCAGATGGGCAAATTTGAGGGAACTTGTCAAGAGTGTGCACAGTGACAAGCAAATGATGCTCGGCGTGGTTGCCAATGATGGCGAGAGGTGTGGTAAAAAGACTCTAGATTATGTTAGGATGGATCCCACCACAACCACAGGTCTCAAAGATGAGAATGACAGAGACGAGATGTATTGACACAATAGAAAAGTAAGCTGGGTGAGAGCAAACTATCTAGAGTCTTAGGACTCCTACCTACAGACACTCCTCCTTATATACCTCAGCCTCTGGTCTGTGCGCACAGACTGCACTGCCCCGAAGGCTATGCATGCGCAGCAACAGCCTGGACCCTTCCATAGCTAGACTACTCCAGACCCCTATGCCTAGACCTTCATATAGCCACCCATGGCTTACCTAACCAGTCCTTCCATAACGGATCCCTTAAGCCCCTATGCATATTGGTATGTCGTCCTGTGTCCGTAGGCCTCCAGATAAAATATAGAAAAATAAGGAAAAATAGATAGAGTCATAACAGGTATGAGCAGAGGGAAGGAAAAGGCAAGAATAATAAAGGGAAAAAGGGGAAGGAGGGGAAGAAGGATACTCATGAGGAAGAAGAAGTCAAAGGAAAGAAATGAAAGAAGAAGAAGAATTAGTAAGGCTTGAAATGTATTATCATCTGAACTTGTTTTTGAAATATGCAGTTTGTTTTTCATGCCCATTGTGTACTTGACACAGACTTGGTTGGGAGCTTTTGTCCTGCTTGCATTTATACCAAGAGTTGGAGCTTCAGGCTTGACTGAAAGCCCATTCCCAGATATAACCTTCCAGCAATTCAGTGATTTTGTCATGCAAAACTTTAACTCAACTATCTCATTGTCCAGTGTCCTTGTCATACTATTGAGTTTGACAGAAAATGTGCAGCTTCTAAAGCTGCATAGATGCCAGCAAGTGAAGAAGTACAGAGAAGAGAGGTCCACAAATTCCAGTGCTTGGATCAGAGTCCTTGCAAGATCATTAAGACAAAAATTGGAGGAACCAGGTGATGCATTTTTGTTAAGGGAAGATGATATGGCATTTGGAATGCAAGAGCAAGTTACAATTGCATTGGCCATGAAGCTTGATAGATTGGCCAAGCTATTAAAACTTGATAGAAAAACAAAGCCTGTGTCCCACAAGGCCATAGAGCCCATCCATGTCATATGTCCTGATGCTGTTGTATGCCAGACACAGAAATGTAATCCACAATCTTTGCTCCTGAACACCAAGCCAAGGGATATACCATATGTCACTCTGATCAAGGGTTTCAAAGCCTATGAAAAGGTCCCAGTTTTAGCAGGCTTTTGTGACACATGCAATACCATTTATTATGCAGACCATGAGAGGTCACCTACTGGCTTTCTGGACCAACCAGAAAGAACCTACCTTAACTCTGCAAAGTATGTTGAAATTGGACAAAGTTTGTGGGTTGACCAATCATTTACCTCTGCTGTCCTGAGTGGTGTATACAATTTCCATGCATCTACTTCAGCCTACACTGAATTCTGGAATGATGCATTCTGTGTCTCACAAAATCAAAATTTGGATGTGGGAAAGGTCAGCAGAAGACAAATATGGCAGGCATTTGTTCAAGAATCTATTAGAATAATTGGATCCTTGTCAAATCTGAACCTGACTATTAGAGACAATCTGCCAATTGAGGAGGTGACAAAGGAAGCATACCATGTTTTGGGTGAAAATGGTATAATAAGAGCTGCAGATGGACATTCATGTAAAGAATGCACCCAGAAGCACAGGAGATCACAAATATTATCAGACAGTGAATCAGAAGATGGAGATGGGGATGTCAGATCACCTGTGAAGATGGTAGTGGTTGATGGAATTGTGATAGGGCATACAAGATGTGCATATGGAGACTGCACATCAGAGCTTTTAAATGCATGTGGTGGAGTTTATTGTGCATTGCATGAAGATCTGTATGGTAGTCAGTGCCATGCCTCTCATTGCACAAGGCAGAAAGTAGATGGGACATTAGCATGTCAAGGACACCAGGCAAAGTGGCAAAGGTTTATCAGAAACCACCAAACAAGGCAGTTAAGTGGGTATAGGAGAGCTGTTAGGCATGCAGATGATACCTGGCCATGGATGACCCAGCAACCAAGGAATGAGCAGCCACATGACCAGGAAGTTGAAAACAATGATGGAGGCAAAGATCACTTCATACCTTCTAGAACTTATTGTGTGGAAACAATATGTGCTCCATGTGGAGTTGTTGTGGGCTGGGCTAAGTTTGCAAATGCTGAGTCACCTTCTAACATACTAGACTTCTTGGAGAAAGTGTTCCCAACAGAAGAGTCTGTTGGATTGCATAAAAGTGGCCTGACCAGGGATTGAACCTGGGACCTCATCCACAAACTAGGTGGCATGCTCTAACCACTGAGCTACCAGGTCTTAGTAGTAGAGCTGACTATCTAAGACCTGTACAGATGGCCCTTACCCCCGGGGACTAGAATCCCTTGCAAGACTTATGCTACACAGGTACTGCATGTGTAAACCAAACACATGTCCCTAGTCCTGTGTCAGACTGCTTAGGTAAGGTGCTGTAGAACAGTTCTATGGTCATAATTCAACAGAGTCAAGGCCAGACTGTATTTGCATTGATAAGGCCTGCCAAGTACTGAGAACCAGTATTACCAATGGTAGCTGGGACAAACATGGAGTAAAACAAGTCATTTAATTGTGGATTCATACACTACAACAAACCATTCTGTTGATGATTATCTATGCCAAGTATGGTGCAATCCTACACCAAGGGATGGCCAGTTATACAAGAAAAGTGCATTCAACACACAGGCTTGTGAACAGCTGAATGCATGGTTGGGAGGTTTTGATTCAATCCTCAGAAGGATGACTGCTGGGAACTTTCATTGGTTTTTGCATACAATGCTAACATATCATACAATCCATGTTTGCAGCAAGATAGCAAAGGTTAATAGTCCAGTGTCTGACAGTAGTAGTGAAAGTAATGACTTGTAGAAGCTATATTTGTATCATATTAGAGTAGAATGTGTGGATGGTCTAATCCAAGCTTTGCTTTCTGAGCTTCCACAATGCCTCTCTGTACTATATGGCTTGAAACTCATTCAGATATATCAATGAAACAATGCAAAACATGTTTCCTAACATTTCAAAAGATTTGGATTTTTTCATCAGTCTTACAGGAGTATTATAGGACTCCTATAGGAGTCTTATAGGAGTCTTATAGGAGTCTTATAGGAATCCTATACAGTTGGGGACAAGCAAAGCCATCTAATTTTTAGCCTGAATTTTCTAGGTCCACAACAACAATCTGATGGCATAGAAACCATCAGAATCATCATATTTTGTACCTCTCTTGATGTTTGTATGAGCCAAATTTGAGAATTCCAAAAAATTGGGGTTCCCAACCCCAATTTTTGGCGTACAGTGAAAAAAAATGTTAAAAATCACGGAAAAATCGTTAGTCGCACTAATTTGTAATATACAGTCTAAATGTAAACAAAAGTTGATGGGCGGATGAGCCCCACAATGCCAAAAAAATCATTTATGACCAGCAATGGTAAGGGGCCAACCTCGCAAAAGGGCTCGCAATACAGCTGGGTTGCAAAACCAAGCACCATCCAAATCCACTTTAAACAGCCCTGAAAAAGCCCCAACCCCCAAAGACAATCCTACAGCTCACTGTAGACATGATGGGGAAGCATACCTTGATGACTCTGAGTCAGAGATGAGTGAAGAAGATATGGTAGAGGGACCTACCATTTGGGGTGATCTGGAAGATGAAGATTTCAGTCAAAGGCTTGCCAAATTTTCGGTTTTTAATGATCCAGATGATGCCAAATGGATTCCAGTTGCTCTGAGACAGAAGAAGGAGAAAAAAGGTGAGAAATCTCGGCAATAAAGCAATTCCATAATACTCACCTCTCCAGGTCATCCATCAACATACATAAAAGGCCCTGATGTCATGAGCAAATCACGGAGGACTCAGCAGCGCTATGCATGATCATGGAAGAATCAAATGAACCTTTGTCAGTTCGGTTTCATGTGCCAGGTGACAAAATGGCATGCACCTTCAGTCACCAAGTCAGAATCAGGTTCTCACACCCTGGAAAACTCTTCTTTGGAAGAGATTCAGTTCCTTGGTGCATCAATGGTTGGATTAGGAGTTAAAGGCTCAGATATGAGCTCAACATCATCTGCTGGAGAGGAGCTTGAAGTGGATTCAGACTCAGATGTAACAATGGCAGCAGAGGAGGAACTGGAAGCCTGGGAAGAGGAATCCAACATGCTGGCAGGGATATGCAGCAGCATAACCACACATGTCAAAGGCTGGGAAGAACTCCGAAAGCAGATAAAGAAAGAATTACAGAAACACAGCAAATCGCTATCGCTTTCCCAGATTAATCAACACATGATCCTTGCCAATTTCACAACTCTTCATCTGAAAGGCCTTTCTTGGATTAGTGCAAGCGAGGAGATTGCGAGACAATGGCATGATGGAAAGGGATCTTGGTTTGCCTGCCATGTTTGATTGCTTGCTCATCATTATCAAAACTTTGAACAACTTCCCAAAGAGAAATGGGGAGGTGTTGGAAATGCACATACCTGGCTTGCAGATAAAGCAGTGGAGACACATGTAAGGGATTATCTTTTGAATGTGCCTTCAGGCAAGGTCACCCCGAGAGCTTTGTGAGATCAAGTGAATTTGAGAATCTTTCCAGAGCTGGGAATCAAGCTGAAGAAGCCACTTCATGTGGGGACTGCATGTTGATGGTTAATCAAGTTGGGTTGGTGTCACTCTATGATCCAAAAGGGTATATATATGGATGGGCATGAGCATGCAGATGTTGTCAAATACAGGAGAGAGATTTTTCTGCCAATGATGGCAGCACATGAAACATGGATGGTCCACTATGAAGGGCCTAATCCGATGAATTGCATTGAACCTGTATTGCAAGATGGCAAAAAAGAGATCATACCAAATTTTCATGATGAATCTGTATTCCATCATCATGATGTGCCTTGCAGTGCTTGGTATGTCTGACATTTCTTGAATATGTTTTTGGATGACTCAAACACAGATCTAGGCTGCGGAAGGATGAGCAGCCACACCATAAGAAAGGGAGAGGTCGCCTCATTCATGTTTCAGACTTTATCAATCCAGAAGAAACAGGCTGGCTTGTTCTCTGTGATGATAATGGCTTAATCACACAAGATGCATGCAAGATTATCTTTCCAGGAGCAAATGGTGATGAGTGGTGGGATTGCAAACAGCTTCTTGCACAGATGACTGAAGCAATTGAGATCTTTGAAGCTGCCCACCCTGGTAAGCAGGCATTATTCATATTCAATCAATCATCAGCACATGCATCACTTCCACTGGATGCCCTCAAAGTGTTAGAAGGTCGTTCCAACAATAGTTCTCGTCCATGGAGTCTCCTCGGTGCTCCCAGATTGAGTCGATGGAAATCATTGACACTCCTCTTGGCATGGTTGCAATTCCGCGCCGGTTCCCACGAAGCTTCTTCGAGCGGGTAATTTTTCCACTTCACCAAATATTCTAACTGACCACGTCCTCTTTGGTTGATTCGACTATCAAGTATTTTTTCCACTTCATAGTCGCCGGTGGTGTCCTCTTTCTCCTGCTTCTTCTTTTGGCCTGTGTTTTTGCTGGCCTGTATTGGAAACGAAGGTGTGTGGTATGGTTTTAACAGTGATTCGTTAAAAATGTTGTACACCTTCCAGGATGCAGGGATAAGGATTCGGTATGCAGACGGTCCCACTTTTTCGAGAATTTTATAGGGTCCTAAGAATCACTCACCTAGTTTTTTCGTTGGTCAAACCATTGGCAAATGTTTGGCATTTATGTACACTAGATCATCTTTCTTGTACAATATAGATGTCTTTTTTCTCTTGTCATATTGTAATGACATCGCCTCTTGTGCCTTTTTAAGTGCATTTTGAGCTTGGTTCCAAACCTCCGCTTGTCTTCCTGCAAACTGTGTAACCGCTTCAACTGTGATGTGACCCATATCAATTTTTGTTCCCTTGTTAGGGTGCCATCTGTAATTCATATAGAAAGGGGAATACCCTGTAGCTGAGTGTTCCCAATCGTTATAGCAGAACTGGGCTATTGCTAACCAATCGCTCCAATCATCCTGATTTTCGTTGACAAAAGTAGATAGTAATTGTTCTGCTATCTGATTAACCCTTTCCGTCTGGCCATCTGTTTGTGGATGAAATGTGGTCAATGGATTGCCTTTAATTCCCAGTATTCCAAAGAGTTCCTTCGTGAATTTAGATACAAATTGTGGTCCCCGATCACTGATGATCTTCTCTGGTATTCCGTGATTTTTGAAAATATGATCCCAGTATAAAGTGGCTACTCCTAACAATGTTATCATTGTATTGATGGGTAGGAAATATGCCATCTTTGAAAATCGATCTACCACTGTTAAGATCGCATTGTATCCCTTTGATTCTGGTAAGGGTCCAATCAGATCTATGGATATGTGTTTCCATGGAGTATCTGGTATGATGTGTGGATTCAGCAGAGCCGCTCGCTTTTGTCTATCTGGTTTAACGGTTTGGCAAGTCCTACATCCTTGAATGTATTTCTTAATGTCCTCTCCCATATTTGGCCACCAATATCCTCGAGTTATCAACTCCAAGGTTTTAGCTATCCCTGGGTGTCCCCTATCATGATGTATTTGGATTACCTCCTCCCTTAATCATATTACCATGGGCATGTAAATCCTTCCCTTCCATGTCACCAAATTCTGTTCTTTTTCATATTCAAATCCTTCTTTTTTCTCTTTTAATCCTTTTTCTACCTGTTCATCCCATTGTCTTTTGTTTACTTTTTTAATGTCTTTTTCCAATTTTTCTAATCCTATTTCACTTCTATCCCAATGTATAAACAAATCTTCTTTCAGCAATATTACATCTTCATTATCCCTTTCTCCTTTTTCATATCCAGCTCTTCTTGACAACAGATCTGCCTTGGAATTCGATTTGCCGGACCTATGTTTTATTACAAAATTGTATTCTTGTAAATCCATAACCCATCGCGCCTGTCTACGATTTAGGTTTTGTGGTTTCCGGAAGTATGTCAAATTCTGATGATCAGTTAAAATCTCAATTATTTCTTTTGCTCCTTTTAGGTATTGAGACCATTTGTATAATGAATGCATGATTGCAAGCATTTCTTTATCATAGATCTCGTAATTCCTTTCTGCTTCGTTTAGAGCTCGTGAAATAAATGCAACTGGTCTCCATATGCCATTTTGTTGTTGTGACAATATTGACCCTAATGCAAAGTCCGATGCATCTGTTTCAATTCGAAACTGTCCTCCTTCATCTGGTATTGCCAATACTGCTTCTTCCACTATCCTTTCTTTTAATTTCCTCATTGCTTCCACTTGTCGAGGACCCCATTCCCAATCTTTCTTTCCCGTCAGTTCTGTTAGAGGTTTTGCTTCCTTTGCAAATCCTTTCACAAACTGACGATAAAAGTTGACAAATCCCAAGAATTGTTGTACTTCTCGTTTATTCTTAGGTTCAGGCCAATCTTTTATGGCTTTTACTTTTGCTGGATCCATTTGTACTGAATCCTTGGTGATTATCATTCCTAAAAATTCGATTTCTGCTTTGTCAAAGTAACATTTTTCAGGTTTTA
>JAENRT010000011.1:33078-54466 GCA_032173475.1 Amanita phalloides | reverse complement strand
GTTGGTCATGCATTTTTGTCGAAGGTCTCACCGCGGCATTTACGGAAGAGCGAGTAGTGGAGATTGGAATGTTGTACAGAGCAAGGAGCAATGTGATTGGATCACAAACCAAGGGTTAATCTCGCAAACAATGGTAGCGACTGGGCGCTGGCAATTGAGAAAAGTTGGAGGGATGCACAGCAGTTGTATCCAAAAGTGATGACTACAATGAGTGGTAACAAACCGACGCAGAATACGCAGAATCGACAGAATAAACCATGGCAGCAAAGCACGAATAAGCCATGGCAGCAGAACTGACCAGTTCCAAATCAAAATTCACCAGCAACGGCGTCAATGTCTAAAGACCCGGATGCGATGGATGTGGACTGTCGACACACGTTGATTACTTGTTACAACTGCGGCAAGGTTGGACATATGAAGCAAGACTGTAGGGCACCACCAAAGGATAAGGGAAAGCAGGTGGAGAAGAGATGGAACTCAGTGAGGGAATACGTCAGAGATCTGATGGAGGACAAGAAGAAAGAAGTAGCGGAGGAGTTGGGTTTTCAAACCAACTTGTGAATGAGCGTTTCCGATTCAGCAAGTTACGGACATGTTGAAATATGAGTTCACATGTAAAATTACTGAGATTTTTATATGAATGTCGTTCACTTTGTACATTGTCTAGAAACACAGCCAATAAGCCACAACCAAGACAAAGACTGACACATGGTCAGCTCCATGGATGGTAAGCATATTTGGGATCAACTGATGGAAACAGCCATCAAGACATGAAACATGGGTTAAGAAAAACAAGAGCAGGAAGTGGATGCAGACATTGCATTTGTGAACTGAATCAAATGTCGAAAAGGATGTGTTGTGGTATCTAAACGACATTGAACGTCCAGATCAGCCTTGTCAGGACACACAAGGGCAAGACAATGAAATGATTAGAAATACAATAGAGTACAACTAAAGATTCACTTAAGAACTATTTGAAATCAAAGCACATAGTTGACTCAGGATGTACACAGTACAAAATTGATAGAAATAAGAGCCATTTAATAGAAAGCAAAATAAATAACACACAAAGACTACCACAACCAATTCCATCTAAATGCTAGATGAGCAGAACGACAGAGTGAGATCTCGGAAGAAATGGGAATTAAAGCGAGATATAGGACCAATCTGATCAAATTGGAGATATGGAAAAGTATACGAGGCATTGGAAAAGGAACGGATATATGTAAAATAGAAAACAAGACTGGGTTTAAATAATACAATAAATCCAGATAAAATGGAGAGAAAACCAAATATTGAACCTTAAACGATGTACTGGAGCAATCTAAGGAAAACACTACACATGTAAATAAGAACTGAGGAGAAAATAGAGAAGAATGAATGGGAAGATTGAGAAGAATCAGCTTACGTAGCTGTCCAATGTTGGGCAAAAGAATTACAATTACAGCTTCCAATCTAAAGCACGAAATTGCTTCAGCAGAACAAAGTAAACGAGTCATTAGAGGAAATAGTACCATCTCATTATTCTACCACACCCGGAAAGAAAGTTTTGCGAGAAAACCACTTTTGATGAACTAGACCACCACAATACCATGGATCATGCAATTGAATTATACCTTGGATTAATCCTTAGATTGATAACATTTACCCATAAACAGGGGAACAGAAGGTGTTAGAAGATTTCCTTACTGAAAACCTGGAGAGTGGACGGATAAGACGAGCAAATCTCCAATGGCATCACCATTCTTCTTGTCAAAAAGAAAGAGATGGACCTTTGAGACCAGTACAGGATTATCGAAAACTATAACGAATGACCATTAAGAATTGTTATCCATTACCTTTAATATCAGAATTGATAGACAAATTGAGTAATGCAACAATCTTTTCAAATGGATATTTGTTGGGGATATAATAATATCCATATAAGGATGGTGATGAATGGAAAGACACTTTCCAAACAAACCGAGGACTCTTTGAGCCTTTAGTAATGTTCTTTGGGTAACGAATTCACTGGCTACCTTTCAAACCATGATGAATGATCATGTTGCCGCGGGAGGAACTCGCTGAGGGATGGGTGGGATATTACATGGATGACATATTAGTGGTTCTCGGCAATCAAAATGAGGCAACATGACAAAACATTGTAAAATCGAATTTTGGACAAAGCTGGGAGAAGAATCAATTATCACTAAAACCTGAAAAATGTTAGCTTTGACAAAGCAGAAATCGAATTTTTAGGATGATAAGTCACCAAGGATTTGCAGTACAATGAATGGATCCAGCACAAATAAAAGCCATAAAAGATTGGCCTGAACCTAAGAATAAACGAGAAGTACAACAATTCTTGGATTTGTCAACTTTTATCGTCAGTTTGTGAAAGGTTTGCCAAAGAGGAAGCAAAACCTCTAAAACAGAACTGACAGGAAAGAAGATTGGAATGGGGTCCTCGACAATGAAGCAATGAGAAAATTAAAAGAAACGGATAGTGGAAGGAAGCAGTATTGGCAATACCAGATGAAGGAGGACAGTTTCAGGAAATTGAAACAAGATGCATCGGACTTTGCATTAGGGTCAATATTGTCACAACAAACAAAATGGCATATGGAGACCAGTTGCATTTATTTCACGAGCTCGTAAACGAAGGCAGAAAGGAATTACGAGATCTATGATAAAGAAATGCTTGCAATCATGCATTCATTATACAAATGGTCTCAATACCTAAAAGGAGCAAAAGAAATAATTGAGTTTTAACCGATCATCAGAATTTGACATACTTCCGAAACCAAAAAAACCTAAATCGTAGACAGGCGGCGATGTGTTATGGATTACAAGAATCAATTGTTGTATAAACAATAGGTCGGCAAATCAATTCCAAGGCAGATCTGTTGTCAAGAAGAGCTGGATATGAAAAAGGAGAAAGGGATAATGAAGAGTATATTTGCTGAAAGAAGATTTGTTTATACGTTGGGATAGAAGTGAAATAGGATTAGAAAAATTGGAAAAAGACATTAAAAAAGTAAAAAAAGACAATGGGATGAACAGGTAGAAAAAAGGATTAAAAGATAAAAAAAAAGAAGGATTTGAAATATGAAAAAGAACAGAATTTGGTGACATGGAAGGGAAGGATTTTACATGCCCATGGTAATATGATTAAGGAGGAGGTAATCCAATACATCATGATAGGGACACCGGGATAGCTAAAACCTTGAGTTGATAACTCGAGGATATTGGTGGCCAATATGGGAGAGGACAGTTAAGAAAATACATTCAAGGATGTAGGACTTGCCAAACCGTTAAACCAGATTAGACAAAAGCGAGCGCTCTGCTGAATCCACACATCATACCAGATACTCCATGGAAAACACATATCCATAGATCTGATTGGACCCTTACCAGAATCAAAGGGATACAATGCGATCTTAACAGTGGTAGATCGATTTCAAAGATGGCATATTTTCCTCCCATCATACAATGATAACATTTTTAGGAGTAGCCACTTTATACTGGGATCATATTTTCAAAAATCCACGGAATACCATGAGAAGATTCATCAGTGATCGGGGGACCACATTTGTATCTAAATTCACGAAGGAACTCTTTGGAATACTGGGAAATTAAAGGCAATCCATTGACCACATTTCATCCACAAACAGATGGCCAGAACGGAAAGGTTATCAGATAGCAGAACAATTACTATCTACTTTTGTCAACGAAAATCAGGATGATTGGAGCGATTGGTTAGCAATAGCAGTTCTGCTATAACGATTGGAACACTCAGCTACAGGGTATTCCCCTTTCTATATGAATTACAGATGGCACCCTAACCAAGGGAACAAAAATTGATATGGGTCACATCACAGTTGAAGCGGTTACACAGTTTGCAGGAAAGACAAGCGGAGGTTTGGAACAAGCTCAAAATGCACTTAAAAAGCACAAGAGGCGATGTCATTACAATATGACAAGAGAAAAAAGACATCTATATTGTACAAGAAAGATGATCTAGTGTACTATAATGCCAAACATTTGCCAATGGTTTGACCAACGAAAAAACTAGGTGAGTGATTCTTAGGACCCTATAAAATTCTCGAAAAAGTGGGACCGTCTGCAACAGAATCCTTATCCCTGCATCCTGGAGGTGTACAATGTTTTTAATGATCACTTTAAAACCATACCACACACTTCGTTTCTAATAAGGCCACAAAAACACAGGCCAAAAGAAGAAGCAGGAGAAAGAGGACACCACCGGCGACTATGAAGTGGAAAAAATACTTGATAGTCCGATCAACCAAAGAGGACGTGGTCAGTTAAGAATATTTGGTGAAGTGGAAAAATTACCGCCTCCGAGAACTTCGTGGGAACCGGCGCGGAATTGCAACCATGCCAAGAGGAGTGTCAATGATTTCCATCGACTCAATCTGGGAGCACCGAGGAGACTCCATGGACGAGAACTAATTGTTGGAACGACCTTCTAACACTTTGAGGGCATCCAGTGGAAGTGATGCATGTGCTGATGATTGATTGAATATGATAATGCCTGCTTACCAGGGTGGGCAGCTCAAAGATCTCAATGCTTCAGTCATCTGTGCAAGAAGCTGTTTGCAATCCACCACTCATCACCATTTGCTCCTGGAAAGATAATCTTGCATGCATCTTGGTGTGATTAAGCCATTATCATCACAGAGAACAAGCCAGCTGTTTCTTCTGGATTAAAGTCTGAAACATGAATGAGGCGACCTCTCCCTTTCTTTATGGTTGTGGCTGCTCATCCTTCCCGCAAGCCTAGATCTGTGTTGAGTCATCCAAAACATATTCAAGAAATGTCAGACATACCAAGCACTGCAAGGACATCATGATGATGGAATACAGATTCATCATGAAATTTGGTATGATCTCTTTTTGCCATCTTGCAATACAGGTTCAATGCAATTCATCGATTAGGCCTTCATAGTGGACCATCCATGTTTCATGTGCTGCCATCATTGGCAGAAAAATCTCTCTCCTGTATTTGACAACTTGCATGCTCATGCCCATCCATATATATACCTTTTGGATCATAGAGTACACCAACCCAACTTGATTAACCATGCAACATGCAGTCCCCACATGAAGTTGGCTTCTTCAGCTTGAATTCCCAGCTCTTGGACAGATTCTCAATTCACTTGATCTCACAAAGCTCTCGGGGTGGGACCTTGCCTGAAGGCACATTCAAAAGAATAATCCTTACATGTGTCTCCAACTGCTTTATCTGCAAGCCAGGTATGTGCATTTCCAACACCTCCATTTCTCTTGGGAAGTTGTTCAAAGTTTTGATATGATGAGCAAGCAATCAAACAAATGGCAGGCAAACAAGATCCCTTTCCATCATGCCATTGTCTCGCAATCTCCTCGCTTGCACTAATCCAAGAAAGGCCTTTCCGATGAAGAGTTGTGAAATTGGAAGGATCATGTGTTGATTAATCTGGGAAAGCGATAGCGATTTGCTGTGTTTCTGTAATTCTTTCCTTTATCTGCTTTCGGAGTTCTTCCCAGCCTTTGACATGTGTGGTTATGCTGCTGCATATCCCTGGCCAGCATGTTGGATTCCTCTTCCCAGGCTTTCCAGTTCCTCCTCTGCTGCCATTGGTTACATCTGAGTCTGGATCACTCAAGCTCCTCTCAGCAGATGATGTTGAGCTCATATCTGAGCCTTTAACTCTAATCCAAACATTGATGCACCAAGGAACTGAATCTCTTCAAAGAAGAGTTTTCCAGGGTGTGAGAACCTGATTCTGACTTGGTGACTGAAGGTGCATGCCATTTTGTCACCTGGCACATGAAACCGAACTGACAAAGGTTCATTTGATTCTTCATGATCATGCATAGCGCTGCTGAGTCCTCCGTGATTGCTCATGACATCAAGGGCCTTTTATGTGTATGTTGATGGATGACCTGGAAGGTAGTATTATGGAATTGCTTTATTGCCGAGATTTCTCACCTTTTTTCTCCTTCTTCTGTCTCAGAGCAACTGGAATCCATTGGCATCATCTGGATCATTAAAAACGAAAATTTGGCAAGCCTTTGACTGAAATTCTTCATCTTCCAGATCACCCCAAATGGTAGGTCCCTCTACCATACTCTTCTTCACTCATCTCTGACTCAGAGTCATCAAGGTATGCTTCCCCATCATGTCTACAGTGAGCTGTAGGATTGTCTTTGGGGGTGGGGCTTTTTCAGGGCTGGTTTAAAGTGGATTTGATGGTGCTTTGGTTTTGCAACCCAGCTGTATTGCGAGCCCTTTTGCGAGGTTTGGCCCCTTACCATTGCTGGTCATAAATGATTTTTTGGCATTGTGGGGCTCATCCGCCATCAACTTTTGTTTACATTTAGACTGTATATTACAAATTTAGTGCGACTAACATTTTTTCCGTGATTTTTAACATTTTTTTTCACTGTACGCCAAAAATTGTTGGGTTGGAACCCCCAATTTTTTTGGAATTCTCAAAATTTGGTCATAACAAACATCAAGAGAGGTACAAAATTGATGATTCTGATGTTTTTCTATGCCATCAGATTGTTGTTGTGGACTAGAAATTCAGGCTAAAAATTAGATGGCTTTGCTTGTCCCCAACTGTATAGGATTCCTATAACCTCTATAAGACTCCTATAAGGACTCCTATAGGAGTCCTATAATACTCCTGTAAGACTGATGAAAAAATCCAAATCTTTGAAATGTTAGGAAACATGTTTTGGCATTGTTTCATTTTGATATATCTGAATGAGTTTCAAGCCATATAGTACAGAGAGGCATTGTTGGAAGCTCAGAAAGCAAAGCTTGGATTAGACCATCCACACATTCTACTCTAATAATGATACAAATATGCTTCTACAAGTCATTACTTTCACTACTACTGTCAGACACTGGACTATTAACCTTTGCTATCTTGCTGCAAACATGGATTGTATGATATGTAGCCATTGTATGCAAAAACCAATGAAAGTTCGCAGCAGTCATCCTTCTGAGGATTGAATCAAAACCTCCCAACCATGCATTCAGCTGTTCACAAGCCTGTGTGTTGAATGCACTTTTCTTGTATAACTGGCCATCCCTTGGTGTAGGATTGCACCATACTTGGCATAGATAATCATCAACAGAATGGTTTGTGTAGTGGTATGAATCCACAATAAATTGACTTGTTTTACTCCATGTTTGGTCCCAGCTACCATTGGTAATACTGGTTCTCAGTACTTGGCAGGCCTTATCAATGCAAATACAGTCTGGCCTTGACTCTGTTGAATTATGACCATAGAACTGTTCTACAGCACCTTACCTAAGCAGTCTGACACAGGACTAGGGACATGTGTTTGGTTTACACATGCAGTACCTGTGTAGCATAAGTCTTGCAAGGGATTCTAGTCCCCGGGTAAGGCCATCTGTACAGGTCTTAGATAGTCAGCCTCTACTACTAAGACCTGGTAGCTCAGTGGTTAGAGCATGCCACCTAGTTTGTGGATGAGGTTCAGGTTCCATCCCTGGTCAGCACTTTTATGCAATCCAACAGACTCTTCTGTTGGGAACACTTTCTCCAAGAAGTCTAGTATGTTAGAAGGTGACTCAGCATTTGCAAACTTAGCCCAGCCCACAACAACTCCACATGGAGCACATATTGTTTCCACACAATAAGTTCTAGAAGGTATGAAGTGATCTTTGCCTCCATCATTGTTTTCAACTTCCTGGTCATGTGGCTGCTCATTCCTTGGTTGCTGGGTCATCCATGGCCAGGTATCATCTGCATGCCTACAGCTCTCCTATACCCACTTAACTGCCTTGTTTGGTGTTCTGATAAACCTTTGCCACTTTGCCTGGTGTCCTTGAACATGCTAATGTCCCATCTACTTTCTGCCTTGTGCAATGACGAGGCATGCACTGACTACCATACAGATCTTCATGCAACACAATGCACATAAACTCCACCACATGCATTTAAAGCTCTGATGTGCAGTCTCCATATGCACATCTTGTATGCCCTATCACAATTCCATCAACCACTACCATCTTCACAGGTGATCTGACATCCCCATCTCCATCTTCTGATTCCACTGTCTGATAATATTTGTGTCTCCTGTGCTTCTGGTGCATTCTTTACATGAATGTCCCATCTGCAGCTCTTAATATATACCATTTTCACCCAAAACATGGTATGCTTTCCTTTGTCACCTCCTCAATTGGCGATGTTTTCTCTAATAGTCAGGTTCAGATTTGACAAGGATCCATTATCTCTATAGATCTTGAACAATATGCCTGACCATATTTCTTCTGCTGACCTTTCCCACATCCACAATTTTGAATTTGTGAGACACAGAATGCATCATTCCGAATTCAGTCGTAGGCTGAAGTAGATGCATGGAAATTGTTAACACCCTCAGGAAGCAGAGGTATAATGTTGGTCAACCCACAAAACTGTCCAATTTCTACATACTTTGCAAGTTAAGGTAGGCTTCTTTCTGGTTGGTCCAGAAGCCAGTAGGTGACCTCTCCAGTCTGCATAATTAAATGAGTATTGCCATGTCGGTCACAAAAAGCCTGCTAAAATGGGACCGTTTCATAGGCTTTGAAACCCTTGAAATCAGAGTAATATGGTATATGCCTTTGGCTTTGGTGTTCAGGAGCAAAGATTGTTGATTACAGTTTCTGTGTCGGCATACACACAGGATCAGGCATATGACATGGATGCGCTCTATGGCCTTGTGGGACACAGGCTTTGTTTTTCTATCAAGTTAATAGCTATGGCCAATCTATCAAGGCTTCATGCCAAGCAATTGGTACACTGCTCTTTCTTGGCACTTCACAAATGCCAATATCATTTCCTTAACAAAAATGGCATCACCTGCGTCCTCCAATTTGTCTTACATGATCTTGGCAAGGACTCTCGATCCAAGGCTACTGGAATATTTGGACCTTTTTCTACTGTACTTCTTTCACTTGCTGGCATATCTATGGCGCTTTGCTAGAAGACGCACATACTTCTGTTCAAATTTCAAAGTATGAGCAAGGACACTGGACAATGGAGATAGTTGAGGTTTAAAGTTTTGCTATGACAAATCACTGAATTGCTGGAAGTTATGATCTGGAATGGGCTTCAGTCAAGCCTGAAGCTCAACTTCTTGTAAATATGCAAGCAGGATCAAAAGCTCCCAACCAAGTCTGTGTAAGTTACACAATGGGCCATGAAAAAACAAACTGATATTTCAAAAACAGTTCAGATGATATACATTTCAAGCCTTACTAATTCTTTTCTTCTTTCATTTCTTTCCTTTGACTGTGCTTCTTCCTCACGGAGTATCCCTTCCTTCCACTCTTCCCCTTTTTCACACTTTATTATTCTTGCCTTTCTTCCCTCTGCTCATACCTGTTGATGACTCTATCTATTTTTTTATGTTTCATATTTTATCTGGAGGCCTTACGGACTACAGGACGAGCATACCTCAATATGCATAGTGGCTTAGGGATCCGTTATGGAAGGGACTGGTTAGCGCTAAGGCCATGGTGGCTATATGTGAAGGTCTAGCATAGGGGTCTGGAGAGTCCTAGCTATGGAAGGTCCAGGCTGTTGCTGCGCATGCATTACCTTCGGGCAGTTTTTGGGCAGTCTGTGCGCACAGACCAGAGCTTAGTATAGTAAGGACGGAGTGTCTGAATGAGGTAGGTAGTCCTAGACTCTAAGATATTTGCTCTCACCCCAGCTTACTTTTCTATTGTGTTCAATACATCTCGTCTCTTCATTCTCATCTTGAGAACCTTGTGGTTTGGTGGGTCCATTCTAACATATCTAGGCAGTCTTTTACCACACCTCTCGCCATCATTGGCAACCACCCGAGCATGCATTTGCTTGTCACTGTGCACACTTTGACAAGTCCCTCAAATTTGCCCATCTGACCTCTGTCCACACTCTGTTGGTAGTATGGACGAGCAGCTCTCAAGAACACCATCACACATCGACTGCAGATAGACTCCTTGATCGTCATCAGGGACTCTACTGTGAGGTTACTGTCGCCACAAGAATTTGGATTGAGAAATAGCCACTGTGTATGAAAGTGCAGGCAGGCACGCTGGTCAGCAGCTTATACATTTGTTTCAGAAAAGATCAGAATGGCAAGAAGGCAATCCTATTAGCATGCCGTTAGCAAGGTAGTAGACAGTCTCGAGACACCAATTACATATCAGATCTAATCAATCTGACAACAGAGGACACTTGGTGAAACCCAGGCACCCGCTCTTAGCGTCAATTGTGGAATAAATCAAGAATGGTGCGGGTGCATTATTCGACGCCGCATCAAAGAATATTCTTGTTTAGGAAGCATGGATATTGAAAGAAAAGACAATCAGCCTTTTAACTTAAAGAGGTCTAAGGCAACAACTAGGGATGCAAACTATGGATCTCTATCACACTACATCATCCCCTGTGCTGCCTCAGCTCTCGTGCAGCTGGAAAACGAATTTGAATCGAGTGGGTTGCAGGAGTGTGCAGAAGAAGTTAGCTCAGTCAGGTCACGATTGTCCCAACAGCCAGCAACGTGAACACGCCACATTTGGGCCATATTAACCATGGCAGCAAGGCACAGTACAAGGAGCGCCGCGCACCAAAATGACATACTCGCGCTGCACAATGGCAGCATACACACAGGAGTCCTCTGCGAACAAGAAGACGCTTGGGAGAACTACCAATGCAATTCTGTTATACCCTGTGAGCATTGCAATGCTCCTGAACTCAATGATGTAGTCCTCTACTTTTCGAGAACCTTGTTTCAGGGTACTGATCTTTCAGGTTGCATTGTCTCAAGTTTTGGTCATCAAGAAGAAATCTTTCATCTTCTGCTTTAGATCTTCCCAATGATCGAATGGTGGTGGGTTGTTAAACGGTTCTACCGCCCATGTCCCGTCCTGCCTCCTCACTCCTGTTCTACATTCCGCGTAGTGTAATGGTCTCCCCAACTCAGCTAGCAACATGATTACATTTGGCATAGCATTTCGTTCTGCTATTTCGGTTTCAAATTCTGCCTGTTCCGTTGTCTTTGCCACTGACCAGTTCCCTGCTCTGTTATCTGTCCCCTTCCTTACTCGTTGCAGCGTGATCATCATCCTTTGCTTTGGATTTGTTACTCGGACTAATTTGAAATAGTTTTCCATCGTCCGTAACCACGCTGCAATTTCTTTTGGATCTCCTTCGTACGCCTCTGGCATTTCCATTTTTAAGGTGGGTGCGGGATCACGAGGTGGATGTAAAGCATTATTGACCTGATTTATTACGTTGGCCAATTGCGCTCCTTGTTCCGTTCTTTCCGCATCCGTATGAGCATTCCATGCTGTAGCGTTTGCAGCATGTCCAAATATCCCAACTGCTATGGTGATAAGTCCCACCAATGCCTGTATGAGTGCATCTGTGATGTTAAATCCAACCGAGTAATGTTGTTGGACCGATTTGTCTCCTCCATATTCCTCCAAAATCTCCTTTGCACTTTTTCCCCATGCATCCCATTCAACGTGGAATTTCGCCTCCCTCCAATTGAAGGTTACTTTTACCCTGATGTCTGGATCTCTCAATCTTCTCTGCATACACCTATTTTCCCCAAGACGGATTATAGGGCGCATGTGAATGCCCACAATATGTCGTTTGAACAATCGAAAGATAACAAGTCCAGGTGTTTCGGGTCCTGAAGCTGTGAATCCCTCGGTGGCAACACTGTTGGCATAGCATGTCACACCTGTGGTTCATTTCGTTATGTCGGATGTAACTGGGTGGATTGTACAGTTTCCGCTCATTCGCATTTCTTCTTTAACTGCCTTCATTATACCAAATGCCTGACGGTTTCTCCAAACAGTTTGTTGTATACTGACGTGTACGTTGTCTGCCCTTCCCTGGAAATGACTTGGATGAACTGCCTGCGCATGTTTTTTTGTTTTTGTTTCCATTCTCGGATAGACAAACTCGCTCATATTCTTGGCTGCACAAGAGTGATCTCTTCCTACGCAATAATCCTGTTCCATATCGTATCGATATCTTCCATTTAATATGGCGTTTCTACTCTACTGCGGTATTTTCCTCAAGTAGAACTCTCATGACTGGGCATAGATATGATAACGACCCGATCTTTTATCGCCCATCACAAATTGCAAAGCTGACTCTCAGCTTCTTAAAATGTGAGGCCGACAGACATTATCGTTTCCATGGTGGATATTTTGGCCATTTATATTTATTGTATATATTTTGGCTGAAAGATACATGTAACAGTATCTCTCTGTTCCATGTGTTCCACTCTGGTGCTGTTATAATGCACCAGTGTTTACCAGGTAGTTTGGTTCCTTCCACTTTTCTTCACATTCTGCAATCCATTGTGTCTGCTCCTCTATTCTGTCTCTTCTCCACATGCAGGGAGAAAATAATCCAAGCTCAGTGTCCTGCTGCCCATCACTCCCAATCCCTTGTAGTTTTTTGGGGTAACAGGTTCCGCTTTATAAATGGTGTACACCTTCTTTTTCTCATAAGGTGAATACCGGACTGACTCTGACTTGGTTCATTCTCACCTGGCATACTGCTGTGGCTTCATTATGTTTCCATTAAGCACATGCATTAAGCGGTTCTGCTCCTCTGCGGATAAGACCAGTCCCTCGTGTTTCAATGTGATGACATTCCATCCATGTGTTAACAATTGAACATTCAATGGCATGTCAAACAATGCTTTTCGGATTACGGAGTCCGCCTCCATGTTGTTAAGTAGATCTACCAACATTTGGTAGTCCAACGCTGCCTTGCATTCTGCTTCCTCAAGCTGCGGTTTACGGAGCAGCTTCTCACGCTTCTCCTGCATAAGTGCCTTCCATGCTTCCTCCTGCTCGCGAATCGATGCCTCCTCGAGTCGTTCCACCTCATGCTGAGCCTCTCGCTCCAGTCGTTGTTTCTCTCTTCATTGCTTCTTGAGCCAATGGTGATATGCCTTAACGTGGGCATCACATTGTCACCTGTCCACCACAGTGGTGACCTTCTTGCTGTAACGTTTCTTTTGTATTGCGCATCCTCGTGCCCATTCTGCCTTGAAGGCAACACTGATCTCGCCCCACGTCATGTTGGTGAAAGGTAACACGTAATGAAAGACTTGATCCATTGTGACGAGTGGACCAAGTGTGATGATAAGATTATGATAGGATTGCTGATGTAACAATCCGCGGGATGCCTCGTGTCAAAGGCATGTATCGTTCTGTAACAAAAATCTTCGATAACTTCAGTCTCTCAGCACTACTGACAGCTATCCGTTTGTTCGGCTATACAGATGACGATCTCAGATGAGACAATGTCGTCAAGGGGTCCAATGGTTGACTTGTAAGACGTGGTGCCCAGGGCTTCACTCAGATGTCCTCATGCTCAGTTCAAAGAACTGATACGTTATTGGTATTCCAAGACTGTTCTCCTTGATACACAGCACGTCAGACAAGTTGTCTTCATTGTCAACCAACAGCAATCAGGCTCGGTCTGTACTGGTGCACCTACACCACATAGAGACGAAGGTCCTCCTGACTGTTTTATCACCTAGTCCAAGGTTTTCACTCGCCACACTACTGGTCTTGTCAACACTGCCTCTACAGCCAAGGATGTTCTCTGACACAGTAGCCATTTGTCACCAAAAGTAAGAAACGGTCAATGTTGCCTAGGATGTAGGTGATGTCGACGAAGGGTGATAAGTTGTTCGCCTCGTGTAATGATGAGCAGAGCGTGCTCCTCGTTATTGAGTCAAACGGTGAGGTATAAAGCCTTACAATTATGTTAGAAGGTCGTTCCAACAAAACCCCAAGGTTTGAGAAGTGAGAAGAGAAGAGTGATAGTTGGTCTGTGTATGACAGAAACAATCGTAAGGCTAAGGAGCACTACCTATTAACCACTCCTTATATACCTTTGACCTCATGTTCCCCATGAGTCAATCATGTGATCTCTCCCTCCTGACACTTGATGACTCAACCATCTTATAGTCGCTGACATAACCCTCCTGTGGCTGCGTCTTATGTAATCAAGGAAATAAGAAAATAAAGAAATCATAACACAAAGCATTTGAAATGAATAAATCTGATGGTGGGAAGCAATGCATTCAGCATGACATGATTATCCCTCAGTCAAACCCAGTCACCAAACTGCAAGGGCAGCCTCAAGCAATGAAATTACCCGATGGGAAGCCTAAAGGACTACAGAGAGTTCTTGAGGAATGAGGGTTCAATGTATCTTGTCTCTGTGCAAAATGCTCTCCTGTATGCCCCTTCAAAAGCCAGAGTTGTTGTATGGCATAGCTTCTTAGCCAACAAGATGATTTTATGAACCAGCCATCAATGCTAGAAACCCTCATAACCTCGGCTGGCCACAAATCTGTATTCCTCCCGAAATTTCATTGTGAACTCAATCCCATTGAAATGGTCAGCTCTCTCAAACACTCTGTACTAGTATCATGCTGACTAAAAGCTACTATCAGTACTGGGGATGGTGCAAGTATCATTACTGTGAAGAAGATAAAAAGGATTTCCAAGCTGCAAAAGATGCAGCTGTCAAGTACCTTGATGCATGTTCCACTGATGTCATCCGAAGGTTTATCAATCATGCCTGGTGGTTTATGAGTGCTTACTGATTGGGGTTAACAGGCAAGGCTGCCGAATGGGCTGTCCGAAGACAGAAACAGCATTGGCAGGTTTCACACAGGGCCATGATGTCCATCGATGCTGTTCTCAACCCCAATTAGTAAGCAAATTTTTTCAAAAAAAGTTTGGTACATGTAAAAAGTCGTGGGAAAAATAAATAGACACCATTTTCTGACGTATTTTGCCATTGGGAGTCAGAATCTGGTGTCAGAATCAGCCTAAAAAATCTAGATCACGCGGTATTAAATTAGATGGCTTTGCTTGTCCCCAACTGTAGGAGTCATTGGAGTCCCATAGGAGTCTTATAGGAGTCTTATAGGAATCCTATAGGAGTCATTGGAGTCCCATAGGAGTCTTATAGGAGTCCTATAGGAGTAATTGGAGTCTTATTGACTGGGGGAGGAGTGTAAAGTAGTGGGGATTAGTCCTAACAAGACCTTTATGGGCATCTCAAATGCTGACTTATGACTATTTGTCAAAGGTGACAGTCTAGCCTTGTTTTGAGAAGTGCTCACACTTCTCTTGGTGACATACATACATATCAGTCATTGAAAGGCTTAGCACTTTCCTGGGCACTCATGCTTACTGAGTGCAGAACAAATACTGGTGAACTTTCCTGTATATTTGACAGAGAGTTTGAGAGGTCTTCCTTTCACTTATGTGAGGGTTTCCTCAGAGTGTTATGACTATATCTATTTTCTCTTATTTTTCTATATTTTATCTGGAGGCCTACGGACACAGGACAACATACCAATATGCATAGGGGCTTAGGGGATCCGTTATGGAAGGACTGGTTAGGTAAGCCATGGGTGGCTNGTACCCGCGGTAATACGATTAAGGGAGGAAGTAATTCAAATACACCATGATCGAGGACACCCAGGAATCGCCAAGACGTTGGAATTAATAACTCGAGGATATTGGTGGCCGAATATGGGAGAAGACATTAAGAAATACATTCAAGGATGTAGGACTTGTCAGACGGTCAAACCAGATAGGCAAAAGCGAGCAGCTCCGTTAAATCCACACGCGATACCAGACATCCCTTGGAAGCACATATCGGTAGATCTAATCGGACCTTTACCAGAATCAAAAGGGTACAATGCGATTTTAACAGTGGTAGACCGATTTTCGAAAATGGCATACTTCCTACCCACCAATACAATGATAACATCGTTAGGAGTAGCCACTTTATACCGGGATCATATCTTTAAAAATCATGGAATACCGGAGAAGATCATCAGCGATCGTGGACCACAATTTGTATCCAAATTCACAAAGGAATTATTTGGAATATTGGGGATTAAAGGCAACCCATCCACCGCATTTCATCCACAGACAGATGGACAGACGGAAAGGGTTAATCAGATAGCAGAACAGTTGCTATCTACTTTCGTCAATGAAAATCAGGATGATTGGAGCGATTGGTTGGCAATAGCTCAGTTCTGTTACAACGATTGGGAACACTCGGCAACAGGGTATTCTCCTTTTTATATGAATTACGGACGACACCCAAACAAAGGGACAAAAATCGATACAGGTCATATCACGGTTGAAGCAGTCACACAGTTCGCAGGAAGACAGGTGGAGGTCTGGAACCAAGCTCAAAACGCTCTCAAAAAGGCACAGGAAGCAATGTCATTACAATATGATAAGAGAAAAAAGGCATCAATATTGTACAAAAAAGACGATCTAGTGTATATAAATGCCGAACATTTGCCAACGGTTCGACCCACGAAAAAACTAGGCGAGCGATTTTTAGGACCGTATAAAGTTCTCGAAAAGATTGGACCATCCGCATACCGAATTCTCATCCCTGCATCCTGGAAGGTGTATAATGTTTTTAATGAATCATTATTAAAACCATACCACGCACCTTCGTTTCCAGTACAGGCCAGCAAAAACGCAAGCCAAAAGAAGAAGCAGAAGGAAGAGAACACCACCGGCGACTATGAGGTGGAAAAAATACTGGATAGTCGAATAAACCGAAGAGGACGCGGTCAGTTAGAATATTTGGTGAAATGGAGGAATTACCCGCTCGAAGAAGCTTCGTGGGAACCGGCGCGGAATTGCGACCATGCCAAGAGGAGTGTCGACGATTTCCATCGACTCAATCCGGGAGCGCCGAGAAGACTCCATGGACGAGAACTATCGTTCACACCGTATTTAAACTATACACAACCACCAGTGTCTAAAAAATTATACGGGTGGGAAGACGGAAAATTTGAGTGCGAGTACCTGGAAAGGTTAGAACGCAATTGGCAAAAATGGAAAGGAAATCGCTGAGAAGTGGAACGAATGGATCCTGATCGTGTGGAACCCGATCCTTGAAGAGGAGGTTATGTTACGATTTCTTTATTTTTCTATTTCCTTAATTACATAAGACGCAGCCACAGGAGGGTTATGTCAGCAACAGTAGGATGGATGAGTCATCGGAAGTCAGGAGGGAGGGATCACATGATTGACTCATGGGGAACATGAGGACAAAGGTATATAAGGAGTGGTTAGTAGGTAGTGCTCCTTAGCCTTACGATTGTTTGTGTCGTACCACACAGCAACTCTGGTTCTTGTCTCGTCTCTCTTTCTATCTCTTTTCAAACCTTGAGGTTGTGTTGGAACGCCCTTCTAACAGGCTATGGAAGGGTCCAGGCTGTTGCTGCGCGTGCATAGCCTTTGGGGCAGTGTAGTCTGTGTGCACAGACCATGGGCTGGGGTATATAAGGAGTACTAGTGTGCCATGTAGCAAGGAGAACAGTCTTGAGACACCAATTACATATCAGATCTAATCAATCTGAGCATGAGGACACTCGAGTGAAATCCCAGGCACCATGCTTTTAGGTCAGTTGGTGGAAATAAATCCAAGCATTGAGTGTGGGTGCATTATTGACCAGATCAAAGAATATCTGCATTAGGAAGCATGGATATTGAAGAAAAGACAACAGCCTTTTTACTTAAAAGGTCTAAGGCAACACTTAGGGAGATGCAGACATGGCATCTCTATTCAACTACATCATCCCCCGCACTGGCCTCACTCTCGTGCAGGCTGGTAAATGATTCGAAATTGAATGGGTGCAGGAGTGTGTGGAAGAAGTTACTTGGTCAGTCACCACTGTCACCAACAACAGACAACACGATGCCCATGTTCAGGCATACTACCAATGGCACAAGGCACAGTACAAGGAGCACCACCGCCAACAACGACAATGTGCGCTGCAACGATGGCAGCATGCACAGGAGGTTCTCCGCGAACAGGAGGACACTTGGGAAGAACTTCTCAAGCAGTGTCAGGAGGACCTCCGACAAAGGAAACGGGTTGAGAAAGAACTCACCCAAACAGAACAGGACTGGCAGACCCTGGAGGGGCTGCTAAACAATATGGATCCAGAATCCGAAATCTGGCAACGACTGTTTGACATGCCGTCAAACATCCAGCTCCTGCTGATGGGCTGGAACATCATCACATTACGACATAATGGCTTGGTCTTGTCACCCAAGGAATGGAACTGGCTGATGCATGCCAAAAACAGGAACATTAAAACCCATAGCTACAACAGGGGAATGGCCAAGATTGCCAACCAGGAATGATTGGATGGGAAACAACCCAATCCATACATGAAGGCACATATCAAACAAAAAGAGTATCAAAGCACATGCCACAACACACTGTTCCTGTGCTTGCCCCTGATTATGAAATCAGACCCTGGCACATCTCCTTTGGTAGGACTCGCGGACTTCCTTAAACTCATTGGGGAAGACATCAAATACATGGATAACTGGGTCAAAGCATTGACTCATCCAAAACTACCAAGTGCATATGTCATGGACATTCCCGAGGATCAGCCCTGGTGACGAAGTGGGTACTGTTACATGTACTTGTTTAAAAAGGAGTTCTACAACAAATTCGATTGGCCTGTGTGGCCAACCGTCACTCAGATCTTGTCTTGGGAACCCGAAATGCGCGGCAAGACCATCAAATTTGGTCTCCAGGACCACCATAAGGCAAGCATGTACCACATCATCGAAAAGACAGCATTGTGTCCACATGAGGATGAATCTTACACCTGGAAAGACATGAAACGAATGGAGCAGCATGGCAAATATAGCAAGTACACCCGATTTGGTGGACAAAAGGAATCCTGAAAGGGGAAAGGCCATGCCTCTACCATCCAGTCATGGGTAGCTGGACAATCATCAATGGCATGCTCAATGCTGGCACCCATGTCATATGCCCAAGTGGTAACTGCTCGCACTGGACCTAGCAAGTTGCTAACCAGGACTACAGGTGCAGATGCCACTTGGTGGTATGGCNTTCAGGCATATTACCAATGGCACAAGGCACAGTATAAAGAATGCCACCACCAACAATGACAACTCATGCTGCAACGATGGCAGCACACACAGGAAGTCCTCCACGAACAGGAGGATGCTTGGGAAGAACTTCTCAAGCAACATTGGGAGGATCTCCGACAAAGGAAACAGGTGGAGAAAGAACTCGCCCAAACAGAACAAGACTGGCAGACCCTGGAGGGCCTGCTAAACGATATGGATCCGGAGTCTGAAATCCGGCAACAACTGTTTGACATGCCGTCAAACATCCAGCTCTTATTGATGGGCTGGAACATCATTACATTATGACATAACAGCTTGGTCTTGTCGCCCAAGGAATGGAATCAGTTAATGCATGCCGAAAACAGGAATATCAAAACCCGTAGCTATAACAGGGGAATGGCCGAGATCGCTAATCAGGAACAACTGGATGGGAAACAACCCAATCCATACATGAAGGCGCATATCAAACAAAAGGAGTATCAAAGCACATGCTACAATATGCCATTCCTGTGTTCGCCCTTAATTATGCAATCCGACCCTGGCACTTCTCCTTTAATAGGACTTGCAGACTTCCTCAAACTCATTGGGGAAGACATCGCATACACGGACAATTGGGTCAAGGCATTGACTCAACCAAAATTGCCAAGCGCATACATCACAGACATCCCCGAGGATCAGCCATGGTGACGAAGCGGGTACTGTTACATGTACCTGTTTAAAAAGGAGTTCTATAACAAATTTGATTGGCCCGCTTGGCCAACCGTCACTCAGATCTTGTCTTGGGAACCCGAAATGCATGATGAGACCATCAAGTTTGGTCTCCAGGATCACCATAAGGCAAGTATGTACCATGTCATTGAAAAGGCAGTGTTGCGTCCCCATGAGGACAAATCCTATACCTGGAAAGACATGAAACAAATGGAGCAGCATGGCAAATATAGCAAGTACGCCCGATTTGGCGGACAAAAGGAATCCCGAAAGGGAAAAGGCCGTGCCTCAACAATTCAGTCCTGGGTAGCAGGACAACCATCAATGGCATGCTCTATGCCAGCACCCATGTCATATGCGCAAGCGGTAACTGCTCGTTCCAGACCTAGCACATCGCTAACCAGGACTACAGGCGCAGACACCACTCGGTGGCATGGCAAGGTCCCATGTGCCGCAGATTGGTTATCTGAGGACACTGAACCCAGACAGGGGTTCAATGAGGAAAAGCAATGGACCATTAATAACTGGAAAAGGGAAGTCGAAAAGGAGATAGACATTCCTTATCCATACCCACGACCTGCCCATACAAAGAATGTATTACATCCAGACGTACCTGGATACTGCTATTTAATTTTGATTCAAAGTCAATTCTGGGACATGTATGAATGGCCAGCTTTTCCTCAAATTCAGGAAATCAACTCATGGGATCACAACCTTAGGAACCCTAATGGATGCGTGCACATCAGACGCACATATGGATACAATGACTGCTACCATATTGAGCGAACGCCCACTGGACTTAGAGGTTGGGACATGATTAGATTGTTAGTATGATCAGGTCATGACCATAAACACATGGGTGCCCTAGATTGGGATGATGGTTCGGACTGATACATGAAGAGACCCCAAGTGGCCTTGTTACATAACCGAGTACCCGGTTATTGCTACCTTATCCTAATTAAACAATGTTATTGGGATCTGTTCAACTGGCCCGCATTTCCAACAGTCAATAAAATCTTGTCCTGGCAATACCCATATCATGAAAGTATGGCAATCATTAAATCCACAATCATGCCAGAACTAGAACGAATTCATGTATCTACCATGGATCACAGAATGCATGGCTGGGAGGAAATGTACAGATTGAAAGGCTGCGGGTATGGCAATTATACCGTGGGAGCATCAAGGAATGACAACTTGACACAATTCCTGAGTCGAGAAATCCGTCAAATAAGGTTCAATTTACCTGGCAACCACCCAAACAGGTGCTTCCAACAACAAGTCCAAAGCGTGGTCAAGATCTTTGATCGAATGACACCTGATATCCCCGGATATTGTTATCTAGCCTTGTTCAAAGAGGAGCTATGGAATCAATACGAATGGCCAGCGTTTCCATCAGTACATACCGTGAACCAGTTCAATCTGGAGTACAGATCAAACCAACTTGTGAAATTCAAGGTGGTTCGCCAAAATAAATGGGTTGGTTTCCATGTACGGGTCAGCTCAACTGGAACAAATGGATGGCCTATGATGCAAGCTATCATTGATGGGGATCTTGGACAGTCGAAATGGGATTTGAATGGACGGAAACGCATGACTGGAACTACTGCACACTCCATCAACAAGTCGAATTCTACTACTTCGGGCCCTGAGAGCGCAATTTACGCCCTGAATCCAAGTGGGAGTTAGCTGAGTCACCGAACA
>JAENRT010000011.1:0-33053 GCA_032173475.1 Amanita phalloides | reverse complement strand
CACCAGAGAGAATCAATATGACTTTGGCGGATGATCGGGATTGCTTGAGGCAGAATGGGCAGCCGTGGATGCGCAATTACAAAAAAGGTTCAGAGGAAGGTCGCCGCGCAGTGGTGGACAGGGCGACACAGTGATGCCACGTTAAGGCATATCATCGTTGCTCAAGGAGGGCAACGAAAAGAGAAACGACGACTGGAGCGAGAGGCTCAGCGTGAGGCGGAACGACTCGAGGAGGCATCAATTCGCAAGCAAGAGGAAGCGTGGAAGCGCTGATGCAGGAGAAGCGCGGAGCCTGCTTCGTAAACGGTGGCTTGGAGGAGCATGAGTGCAAGGCAGCGCTAGAACTACCAGACGCTGGTAGATCTATTAAACAACATGCGACGGACCTCCGTAATCCGAAAGGCATTGTTCGAACACGTCCCGTCAGAACGTATCAATTGTTAATTGCGTGATGGAACGTCATCACGGCTGAGACACGAGGGACTGGTAATTGTCCGCGAGGAGCGGAACCGGTTAATGCATGCGCTTATGGAAACATAATGAAGACCGGCAAGCAATACACTCAGTTGGGATCGAATCGCAATCGAGTCGGTTCGATATTCACCTTACGAAAAGAAAAGGTGTATACAAATTTATAAGGCGGAACCCAAACCCCAAAACTCAAGGGGCTAGGAGTAATGGGCAGTAGGACGTTGAGCTTCATGGATTAATTTTCCTCCGCTGCAGTAGGAGAGGAAACAGTCAAGGAACAAAGCGAAACGAATTGCAGAATGGGCTAAGGAAAATAGAGTCCAAACTACCAAGGCAAAACCCGGGTCATATCGACGGGACGTCGGCTGACGATGGAGAGAAAGGGAATCGCTAATGTTATCATCTTCGACGCGCAACGATATTATATACAAGTTATAAGTGGCCGAAATATGCCACCATGGAGAAGTAATGTCATGGGCACCGATGCCTGAGAAAGCGGGATGTTAGTTTTTGCAATTCGCGTGATGGAGATAGGAAGGAGTTTATCAATATTTACCCAGGCGACGAAATCTAACTCAAGAAAACACACGCAGTACAAGTAGAAACACCGTATAAATGGAGACATTGATATGTATGGAAAGAATTACCTGGGTGAAGAAGATCACTCTTGGGCGGCCAAGAATGACGAGGAGGTTGTCTATCCGGACGGACATATGCGGCAGGCGGTTAACATCAAATCACTTCCAGGGAGCTGGCAGATGAATTGACACATCAGTACACAACAAATCTGGTTTGGAGAACCGTCCAGTTGGTATAACGAAGAGATTGAAGGAGGAAATGCCGAATGAAAATGGAAATGGTAACAACCGCCTAGCATCATCGATTATAACAAAGTGGGAACCAGCAGGTGGCAACACGCTAGTACAAGCAGTGTTACACCGAGAGGATTCACTGGAATCAGGACCGGAGACTGCCGGCCTATGTTAATCTCGTTTATTCAAACGACAACACTGGCGGGCATTTGCATGGCATTAATCCGTCTTGGGGAGAGAATAGCGGCGTATGAAAAGGTATGAGGGACCAGACGTCAGGGTAAAAGTAACCTTTCAATCGGAGGGAGGCGAAATTCCACGTCGACACAGACATGGGGAATCGAGTGCGAAGGAGGTGTTGGAGGAGTATGGAGGGGACAAATCTGTCCCACCAACACTACCTCAGTTGGATTCAATATCACGGGACACACTCATACAGGCATTAGTGGGGACTTATTTACTGTGTGCAATAGGAATATTCGGACATGCTGCAAACGCTACAGTATGGAACGCTCAAACAGACACGGAATGAAGGGAACAAGGAGTACAATTGGCCAATGTAATAAATCAGGTCAATGACGCTTTACACCCACCGCGTGATCCCACACCCACCTTGAAAATGGAAATGCCGGAGGCGTATGAAGGGGATCCAAAAGAAATTGCAGCATGGTTACGAACCATGGAAAACTATTTCAAATTAGTTCGAGTGACAAATCCAAAGCAACGGATGATGATCACGCTACAACGAGTAAGGAAGGGGACGGACAACCGGGCAGGAAATTGGTCGGCGGCAAAGACAACGGAACAGGCAGAATTCGAAACTGAGATATCAGAACGAAATGCTATGCCAGGCACGATTGCGTTGTTAGGCCGAGTTGGGGAGCCATTGAATTATGCAGATGGTAGAACAGGGAGTAAGAAAGGCAAGGACGGGTCATGGCAGTGGAGCCCTGTTTAAAGCGCCAGCCACCATTCGAATCATTGGGAGGATCTGAAGCAAAAATGAAAGACTTCTTCTTGACGACGGAAACTCGAGACAATGCAAACTTCGCAACATTAAGTACTCTGAAACAGGGTTCTCGAAAGTCGAGGACTACATCATCGAATTCAGGAGCATTGCAAATGCTCACAGGAAACGGAATTGCACTAGTCATGCATTTCCATCAAGGTCTTAATCCGGCGTTGGGAAGACGAGTGGTGGAAATTGGGATGTTGGACGGAGCAAGAAGCATTGGACGGATCGCAACCAGGAGATCTATAATGATGGTACGACGGGCCGCTGGCGAATCGAGAGAGTTGGAGGGATGCAACAGCAGTTGTATCCCAAAAGCGCACACAACAGGTGGTAACAAACCTTGCGCAGACTACGCAGAATCGGCAAATATAACCTGGCACAAAGCGCCGAGTAAACCATGGCCAAGCAGAACCGACGCAGTTCCAAATCAAAATTTCACGGTCAGCAATGGCGTCAACGTCTAAAGACCCGGATGCGATGGATGTGGACCGTCGACGAGCGTCAATCACTTGTTACAACTGCGGGAAGGTTGGACATATGAAGCGGGATTGTAGGGCGCCACCGAAGGATAAAGGAAAACAGGTGGAGAAGCGATGGAACTCGGTGCGGGAATACGTCAGAGATTTGACGGAGGAAGAAAGGAAAGAAGTAGCGGAGGAGTTGGGTTTTCAAACCAACTTGTGAATGAGCGTTTCGATTCACAAGTTACGGACATTTGTAAAATATGAGGCTTCAATGTAAAATTTACCTGAGATTTTATATTTGCATGTCGTTCACTCGGTACATTGTCTAAGAAATGCACCAATAAGCGCAACGCCAACAAAAACTGACTGACATGGTCAGCTCCATGGATGGTGAGGCGCATTTGGGATCAACCGATGGAAACAGCCATCACAGATAAAAACATGGGTTATAGAAAAACCGACGAACAGGAGTAGACGAGACATTGATTTCGCGACCTAAATCAATGTCTGAGAAAGGATGCGCTATGGTATTTAAAACCACATGAATCTAGGTCATGTCTTGTCAGGCACAACAGGACAAAGACAAATGGAATTTGGGAGTCATAGTAAAACTAAAGACTCCTTACAAAACTTTGAGATAAAAGCGTTAGTGGATTCGGGATGTATAGCATCATGTGTGAATAAAGCATTCATCGAACAAAATAAAATAAACACACGAAAGCTACCGAAACCTATTCCAGTCTTTAACACTGACAGAACACGAAATGCAGGGGGAGATCTGGAGGAAATGGTGGAACTGAAGTTGAGAATAGGAGATCATTGGGAATCATTGGAATTGGTGTGTCAGCATAGGAAAACGATATTGTTCCTGGGACATGATTGGTTAAAAATACCATAACCCGGAAATAAACTGGAAAAACCAGATCCTGACCTTCTCACGATGTCCGGGAGCATGCTGGAAAACTTCAAATGTGAATGAGCCAGAGGAAGAATTGGAACAGAATGAATGGGAAGAAGGGGATCATTTACTAGCCGTCCATATCGGACAGGAAGAATTACAATTACAGGCTTTTCAATCTAAAGCAACCGAAATTGCATCACAGAACAAAGTAAAACGATCACTGGAAGAGATAGTACCATCACATTATCTACCTCATCGAAAGGTTTTCGAAAAAAAACTATTTTGAATGAAACTAACCACCGGAGACGACCGATGGATCAATGCGCAATTGAATTAATACCGGGGTCTAATCCCTTAGATTGCAAAATTTACCCATTAAACCGGGAGGAACAAAAGGTGCTAGAGGACTTCCTAACAGAAAACTTGGAGAGTGGACGAATAAGGCCGAGTAAATCCCCGATGGCATCACCATTCTTCTTTGTCAAAAAAAAAGATGGATCTTTGCGACCAGTGCAGGATTATTGAAAACTTAATGACATGACCATTAAGAACCGTTATCCATTACCTTTAATATCAGAATTGATAGATAAATTGAGTAATGCAACGATCTTTTCAAAAATGGATATTCATTGGGGATATAAATAATATCCGTATCAAAGATGGTGATGAATGGAAAGCAGCTTTTCGACACAACCGGGGATCTCTTTGGAACCTTTAGTAATGTTCTTGGCTTAAAAATTCACCCGCTACTTTTCGCAACCTATGATGAATGATTTGTTTCGCGGGAAGGAACCGCTGGGGATGGGTGGTGATTTACATGGATGACATAATTGGTGTTCTCAGGCAATCAAAAAGAAAGCACATGAAAAAACATGTAAATCGAATTTTGACGCCAGCGGAAAAGAATCATGTTATCACTAAAACCTGAAAATGTTTATTTCGACAAAGCAGAAATTGAATTTTTAGGAATGATAATTACCAAGGATCAGTACAAATGGATCGCAGCAAAAGTAAAAGGTGGTAAAAGATTGCGCAGAACTAGAAGAATAAACAAGAGTACAAACACATTCTTGGATTTGTCAATTTGCTATCGACGATTCGTGAAAGGGATTTGCAAAGGAGGCAAAACCTTTAACAGAATTGACAGGAAAGAAGGATTGGGAATGGGGACCTCGACAGGTGGAAGCTATGAGGAAATTGAAAGAGAGAATCGCAGAAGAAGCGGTATTAGCAATACCAGATGAGGGAGGACAGTTTCGAATTGAAACCGATGCATCAGATTTTGCATTAGGATCAATATTGTCTCAACAGCAGAACGGAATATGGAGACCAGTTGCATTCATTTCAAGAGCTTTAAATGAAGCAGAAAGAAATTATGAAAATTTATGTATAGGAGATGCTTGAATTTGCATTCTTATACGAGTGGTCTTCAATATCTTAAAAGGGGCAATAGGAGATAATCGAGATCTTAACCGATCATCAAAAAATTTGACATAATTTCCGGAAACCGACAAAACCTACATCGAGACAGGGCGCGATGGGTTATGGATTTACAAGAGTACAATTTTGGTAAATAAACATAGGTCTGGCAAATCATACTTTCCCAAGGCATGATCTGTTATCAAGAACGAGGCGGGATATGAAAAGGAGAAAGAGATAATGAAGATGTAATACTATTGAAAGAAGAACTTGTTTATACGATGGGACAGAAGTGAGTAGGATTAGAAAAACTGGAAAAAGACATTGAACAAGTAAATAAAGACAATCGGGATGAAGCAAGTAGAAAAAGGATTAAAAGAGAAAAAAGACGGTATTTGAATATGGAAAAAGGACAAGAATTTAGTAACATGGAAAGGAGGTCTACGTAACCTGCGGTAATACGATTAAGGGAGGAAAATAATTCAAATACACCAATGATCGAGGACAGCCTGCAGAGAAATCGCCAAAGACGTTGGAATTAATAACTCGAGGATATTGGTGGCCGCAATATGGGAGAAGACATTTAAGAAATACATTCAGGATGTAGGACTTGTCAGAGCGGTCAAAACCAGATAGGCAAAAGCGAGCAGCTCGTTAAATCCCATCACGCGATACCAGACATCCCTTTTGAAGCACAATATTGGTAGATCTAATCGACCTTTAACAGAATGCAAAAAGGGTAGAATGCGATTTTTAACAGTGGTAGAGACCGATTTTTCGAAAATGGCATACTTCTACCCACCAATACAACGATAACAATCGTTTAGGAAGTAAGCCAGCTTTATACCGAGGATCATATCTTTAAAAAATCATGGAATACCGAGAAGATCATCAAGCGATCGTGGACGCACAATTTGTATCCAAATCACAAAGGAAATATTTGGAATATTGGGATTAAAGGCACAACAAATCCACCGGCATTTCATCCACAGACAGAATGGACCAGACAGAAAGGGTTAATTCAGATAGCGAACAGTTGTTATCTACTTTCGTCAATGAAAAAATCCCCAGAATGATTGAGGGCGAATTTGGTTGGCAATAGCTCAGTTGCTGTTACAAACGAATTGGGAACACTCGGCAACGGGTAATTCTCCTTTTTATATGAATACGGACAACACCCAAACAAAAGGGACAAAAATCGATACAGGTCATATCATCGGTTGAAGCAGTCACCAGTTTCGCGAGGAAGACAGGTGGAGGTCTGGAACTAAGCTCAAAATCGCTCTCAAAAGGCACGGAAGCAATGTCATTACAATAATGATAAGAGAAAAAGGCATCATATTTGTAATAAAAAGACGATCTAGTGTATATAAATGCCAGGAACATTTACCAACGGTTCGACCCACGAAAAACTAGCACGCGATTTTTAGGACGCGTATAAATTCTCGAAAAGATTGGACGCATACCGCATACCGGATTCTCATTCTGATCCTGGAAGGTGTATATGTCTTTTAAATGAATGCATTATTAAACCATACCACGCACCTTCGTTTCAGTACAGGCCAGCAAAAACGCCAAGCCAAAAGAAGAAGCAGAAGGAAGAGAAACACCACACGGCGACTATGAGGTGGAAAAAAATACTGGGATAGTCGAATAAACCGAAGAGGACGCGGTCAGTTGGAATATTTGGTGAAATGGAGGAATTACCCGCTCGAAGAGCTTCGTGGGAACCGGTGGGAATTGCGACCATGCCAAGAGGAGTGTCGACGATTTCCATCGACTGCAAATTCCGGGAGCGCCGAGAAGACTCCAAATGGACGAGAACTATCGTTCACACCGGTATTTAATACTATAACAAACCACCAGTGTCTAAAAAATTATACGGGTGGGAAAGACGAAAAATTTGAGCGCGAAGTAACCTGGAAAGTTAGAACGCAATTGAAAAATGGAAAAGGAAATCGCTGAGAACGGAACGAAGGATGGCCTGATCGTGTGGAACCGATCCTTGAAGAGGAGGTTATGTTACGATTTCCTTTATTTTTCTATTTCCCTTAATTACATAGACGCGCCAAGGAGGGTTATGCAGCAACGTAGGATGGATTGAGTCATCGGAAGTCAGGAGGGGGGATCACATGATTGACTCATAGGGAACATGAGGACAAAAGGTAATATAGGAGTGGTTAGTAGGTAGTGCTCTTAGCCTTAAACGATTGTTTGTGTCGTACGCACACAGCAAACTCTGGTTCTTGTCTCGTCTCTCTTTCTAATCTCTTTTCAAACCTTGAGGTTTGTGTTGGAACGCCCTTCTAACCAGGGCTATGGAATCGGTCCAGGCTGTTGCTTGCGCGTTGCATAGCCTTTGGGCAGTTTGTTAGTCCTGGTGTTGCGCACAACCATGGCTGGGTATATAAGGGTACTAAGTTGTACGCATGTAGCCAAGGAGAACAGTGCTTGAGACACCAATTACATATCAGATCTAATCAATCTGAGCCATGGAACGACTCGAGTAAAGCCCAGCACCATAGCTTTTTAGTCATTGTGGAATAATCCAAGGCAATTGAGTGTGGGGTGCAGTTATTGTGACTGCAGATTCAAAGAATATCTGATTAGGTAGCATGGATATTGAAGAATCAGACAACAGCCTTTTTACTTAAAGGTCTAAGGCAACAACCTAGGAGATGCAGATACATGGCAATCTTCTTTATTCACTACATCATCCGCCGCCAACTGGCTCCACTCTTGTGCAGGCTGGGTAAATGATTTGAATTCGAAATGGGTGCAGGAGTGTGTGGAGGAAATTACTTGGTCATCCACCACATCGTCACCAGACAACGACACATGCGACACCAGTTCAGTGCATACTTACCAAATGGCACAAGGCACAGTACTAAAGGAGCAACCACCAACAATGACACTGCATGCTGCAATGATGGCAGATGCCACAGGAAGTTCCTCGCGAACAGGAGGAAGCTTGGGAAGAATTCTCAAATGATACAGGAGGATCCTCGCAACAAGGAAACAGGTTGCGAGAAAGAACTCGCCAAACAGAAACAGACGTGGCAGACCCTGGAGAGGGCTGCTAAACAATATGGATCGATCTGAAATCCGGCAACGACTGTTTGACGACGTCCGTCAAAACTCGCGCTCTCTTGATGGGACTGTGACACATCATCACATTACGACATAATGGCTTGGTCTTGTCACGCCAAGGAATGGAACTGGCTTGATGCATGCCAAAAACAGGAAAATTAAAACCCATAGCTACACAGGGAATGGCCAAGATTTGCCAATCAGGAAATGATTGGATGGAAACAACCCAATCCATACATGAAGGCACATTCAAAACAAAAAAGAGTATCAAAGCACATGCCACAACCACTGTTCCTGTGCTTGCCGCCTGATTAATGAAATCAGACCCTGGCACATCTCCTTTTGGTAGGACTCGCGGACTTCCTTAAACTCATTGGGGAAGACAATCACATACATCGGATAACTGGGTCAAAGCATTGACTCATCCAAAACTACAAATGCATATGTCATGGACATTCCCGAGGAATCAGCCCTGGTGACGAAGTGGGTACTGTTACATGTACTTGTTTAAAAAGGAGTTCTACATAACAAATTATTGGAGCCTGTGGGGCCAACGTCACTCAGATCTTGTCTTGGGAACCCGAAATGCGGCGCAAGACCATCAAATTTGGTCTCGAGGACCACGCATAAGGCAAGATGTACCACATCATCGAAAGCAGCATTTGTGTCCACATGAGGATGAATCTTACTACCTGGAAAGACATGAAATGAATGGAGCAGCATGGCAATATAGCAAGTACACCCGATTTGGTGGACAAAAGGAATCCTGAAAGGGGAAAGGCCATGCCTCTACCATCCAGTCATGGGTAGCTGGACAATCATCAATGGCATGCTCAATGCTGGCACCCATGTCATATGCCCAAGTGGTAACTGCTCGCACTGGACCTAGCAAGTTGCTAACCAGGACTACAGGTGCAGATGCCACTTGGTGGTATGGCGAAGTCCCATGCGCAGCAGATTGGTTATCTGCAGATACTGAACCCAGGCAGGGGTTCAATGAGGAAAAACAACAGACAATCAACAACTGGAAAAGGGAGGTCAAAAAAGAGATAGACATCCCTTACCCATATCCATGCCCCGCCCATACAAAACATATATTACACCCCGATGTACTGGGATATTGTTATTTGATTTTAATTAAAAATCAATTCTGGGACATGTATGAATGGCCAGTGTTTCCTCAGATTCAGGAAGTCAACTCGTGGGATCACAACCTTAGGAACACCAATGGACATGTGAACATTTGACGCACATATGGATATAACAATTGTTACCATATTGAGCGAACTCCCACTGGACCTAGGGGCTGGGATATGCTCAAATTGCAAGTACGATCTGGTCATGACCATAAACACATAGGTGCTCTGGACTGGGACAATGGATTAGACCGATACATGAAGAGACCCCGAGTAGCGTTGTTGTATAACTGAGTTCCTGGTTACTGCTACCTCATCCTAATCAAACAATGGTATTGGGATCTATTCAATTGGCCCACATTTCCAACAGTTAATAAAATTCTGTCCTGGCAATACCCCTACCGAGAAAGCACAGCAATTATTAAAACCACCATTATGCCAGAATTAGAATGGGTTCATGTATCCACCATGGACCACGGGATGCATGGATGGGAAGAGATGTACCAACTAAAAGGTTGAGGCTATGGGGAATACACTGTGGGAGCATCTAGGAATGACAACCTGACATGATTCCTGAGTCGGGAAATCTGTCGAATAAGGTTCAACTTGCCTGGCAACCACCCCAATAGACGATTCCAGCAACAAGTCCAGAGCATGGTCAAGATCTTTGATCGAATGACACCTGACATCCCCGGATATTGCTATCTAGCCTTGTTTAAGGAAGAGCTATGGAACCAGTTTGAATGGCCCATGTTTCCATCAGTACATACCGTAAACCAGTTCAACCCTGAATACAGGTCAAACCAACTTGTAAAATTCAAAGTGGTTCGCCAAAACAAATGGGTTGGTTTCCATGTACGGATCAGCTCAAATGGGACAAATGGATGGCCCATGATTCAAGCTATTGTTGATGGAGATCTTGGACACGTCGAAATGGGATTTGAATGGACAGACCATATGACGGAACTACTGCACACCACCATCAACCAGTTCGAATTCTACTTCGGGCCCTGAGCCAATTTACGCCCTGAATCCCAAGTGGGAGAGCTGGGAGTAACCAAACAGCAAATAGCAGATCGAATAGTCCAGAGACAACAATGGGATCAAGGTACCACGCAAATGGCAACAGATATGGGAACCCTGGTGCAGCACGTAATTAATGAATATCGAGATATGTGACCAGCACCACCAGCCTGATCATTAGTTAAACTGGAATTACCAGATTACTTCGAAGGGGATGCTGCTCATGTAGACGCATGGTGCAGGGGAATGGATGTCTTTTTTCACTTGGCCCATGAAGCAGACAATTACCGAAAAATATATATTGCCCTACAGCCCATTTGTAAAGGCAAAGGAGACTGAGCAGGGACATGGGCCACTGTCAAAATGAAAGAACAAATTGACAGCGATGTGGAATATGAAGAAAGAGTGACGACTCAGGGTTGGGACAGTGATCTAAGCTACCAGGAGTGACATGATGGACAATATGTCATGGCATCTGGAACAACAGCCACATATTATGCACGACCACCTCAGATGCACAAACCACCATTTCTAGGGTGGACGGATCTTAAGCAGCAAATGCACAATTTCTCCATGTCAAAAGAAACCAGGGAGCATGCTGTCGAACAGATCCAAAAGCTCCAGCAGGGAAGCTGGGCAGTGGAAGACTACATCATCAAGTTCAAGGTGTTGTTGCCCTTGACTGGATGGAATTCCAGTGCAGCAAAAGATCACTTCAAGAAAGGGCTTAATCCCAATTTGGGCTACGAGTTAATCAAGATTGGGGATCTTGATGATGGCGACAATCTTGATTGAGTGATGGAAAGGGTCACGGAACTAGCCCGTGCCTACCAAAGGGCTAGGGAAGCATATGGCGATCAACAGAAAAAGACTCCCTTCAGGGAGGAACAACCCAAGTTGTCATCAACCACCAGAACCTATAAACTGGCTCAGGCATCATCTTCAACTCATGATCCCAATGCCATGGATGTTGATAAAGTCAAACGCACACTGGGTGCATGTTATAATTGTGGAAAGATGGGTCACTTTGCAAGGGACTGCAAAGAACCAAAGAAGTACACATGGAACGAGAAAGGCAAAGGCCATGTTAGGGAAGTGAAGATCGAGGAGCTCACAGAGGAGCAGTGGAGGGAGATGGGAAAAGAAAAGGGTTTTGGCGACAGCCAGTAGGCATGCACTCTGCACTGCTGGCTAGTAGAGTTTCGGTATCGGATAATGATTCCTGTGTAAATGTACCAGAATTATTATATGAATGTTCCCCTCTCATTCATCAGATATGAAACCAAAGTGTGAGCATCAAAACAAATCGGTTGACTCCTTGGACCCCAGCGTGGGTATTAAGACAAATCTGGCAGGAAAATAATGAGACTGCAGTTCGTTGTCTAAAGGAATGGGTACTGACAAAATGGATCAATGAGGTCAATACTAAGTTAGTACATGATCTTAACAAATTATCAGAACAAGAGGCACTGTGGAATCTAGTGCAACTATGGCAGCAAATTGTGCACCCCACAGGTAAACAAAAGATTGATTTACATTGTGTGCTTATGATGATGGATACTGGGGAAACCATCAATGTACTAGCACTAGTCAATTCAGGATGTACAGGCTCTTGTATTAATGAGGAATTTATGGAATGACACAAATTAAATAAACGGTGGCTGATCAAGCCATTACCAGTCTATAATGCGGATGGGTCCTGGAATGCAATGGGAAGCATTGAATACATGACACAATTTAAACTGCGAATTGGGGATCATGAAGAAATAATAGAATGTAGTGTGGCACATTTAGGCAAAACAGACTTGTTTTTAGGTCATGATTGGCTTAAACATCATAATCCAGCTATTGACTGGAAGTGAAAAGAAGTTCAGTTCACATGATGCCCTGGAACTTGCTGGACATCATCACAAGTTGAGGAACCCAAGGATGAAGTAGATCCACTAGAAAGGTTGCAGGAAGGTGAATGATTGCTGGCTATTGAAATCAGAGAACCCAAACTTAGATTACAATCAGTAGCAACCAATATCGCCACAAAGGAATCTGAGACCACTCAAAAGCGCACTCTGGAAGAGGTAGTGCCTAGACACTATTTAGGACACCGAAAGGTCTTTGAAAAGGAAACCTTTGATGAGTTACCACCGAGACGCCCATGGGATCATGCGATCAAATTAATCCCAGGAGCAAAACCAGTAGATTGTAAAATCTATCCACTTAATCATGATGAACAGGCTCAGCTGGATGAATTCCTTAAGGAAAACTTAGAGTCAGGACGAATCCAGCCTAGTAAATCACCAATGGCATCCCCTTTCTTCTTTGTTAAGAAAAAAGATGGAAACCTATGACCAGTACAGGACTATAGGTGGCTAAACGAAATGACCATCAAAAATCGGTATCCACTACCTCTTATTGGCGAACTTGTGGACAAATTATCCAAGGCTAAGATATTCTCAAAGATGGATATCCGCTGGGGATACAACAATGTTCGCATCAAGCAGGGCAATGAGTGGAAAGCAGCTTTCTGAATGAATAGGGGGCTCTTTGAACCATTGGTCATGTTCTTTGGATTAACCAATTCGCTGGCAACCTTCCAAACAATGATGAACGACATCTTCCAACAAGAAGTTGCCAAAGGATGGGTTGTTATTTATATGGATGACATATTGGTGTTCTCATCTACACAAGATGAACATGCAAAACATGTTAACCATATTTTGGCAAAATTGGAAAATCACAAGTTGTTGCTCAAACTGGAGAAATGTTGGTTTGACCAACCAGAAATCGACTTCTTGGGCCTGGTAATTAGTGAAGATTCCATTCAAATGGAGAACGGCAAGGTTAAAGTGATTGCGGAATGGCCAACCCCCACCTGTAAAAGGGAACTCCAGCAATTTTTGGGCTTTGTAAACTTTTATCAACGTTTTGTGGAAGGTTTCGCATCGACAGCTAAACCACTGACCAAGTTGACCAGAAAGGACGAGTGGCTCTGGACTGAACTACAAGATGCAGCCTTTCAGGGACTGAAAGACCTTGTGGTGAGGGAGGTTGTACTCAAGATTCCAGACGAGGAGGGACAATTTCGAATCGAAGTAGATGCTTCAGATTTTGCAATCGGTGGAATCTTGTCCCAACATGGCAAAGATGAATCTTGGTGACCAGTGGCATTTATTTCAAAAGCCTTAAATGATGCAGAGTGGAACTATGAAATCTATGATAAGGAAATGCTAGCTGTAATGCACACCTTTTACAAATGGTCACACTATCTCAAAAGTGCCAAAGAAATTGTAGAGGTTTTAACTGATCATCAAAACTTGATGTACTTCCGAAAGCCACAAAACTTTAACTGATGACAACCACGATGGGTCACAGACTTGCAAGAATATAATTTCATCATTAAGCACCGATCTGGGAAGTCAAACTCCAAGGCTGATATCCTGTCACAATGGGCAGATCATCATCCAGGAGGTCCAGATAATGAAGGAGTAATCTTGCTTAAAGACGATCTATTCATCAGGGTTTATGACAATGACAGGGCCATCGAAGACATCATCAAGGACATCCGGAAAATTCCTAACAGACAATGGGAGACTCAGGTTCGGGCAGGATTGGACAATAACAATGGGGACTTTAAAGTAGTTAACAGACTAGTAGAATGGAAGGGCAGGGTTTATGTCCCAACAAAACATACTTGCGAATCTCTATTGGCAATATATCACTCTTGGGGACATCCAGGGATTGACAAAACAGTTGAACTAGTGACAAGGGACTTTTGGTGGCCACAGATGCACAAAGACATTCAGAATTACATCACTGGATGTGAAACCTGCCAAAAGGCGAAACCAGATAGACAGGCTCGGGCGGCACCACTTCACCCTAACGAGGTTCCAGAAGCGCCATGGGAGGTTATCTCAATGGATCTAATCGGACCACTCCCGGAATCGAAAGGAAATGACATGATTCTGGTAATAGTGGATCGATTCACAAAGAAATCCTATTTCCTACCAACAACATCCACTATTACATCACAAGGAGTTGCTACTCTGTTCTGCGATAACGTATTCAGGGAACATGGATTACCAAAGAAGATCATCAGTGACCAAGGGCCACAATTCGTTTCTAAATTCATGGACAACCTTTACAGCATGTTGGGAATTAAAGCAAATCGCTCAACCACATATCACCCACAGACTGATGGACAAACGGAATGCGTCAACCAGACAGTTAAGGAATTCCTCACCATGTTTGTGAATCACCAACAGAATAACTGGAGCAATTGGCTTGCGGTAGCGCAGTTCTGTCACAATGATTGTGCTCATTTGGCAACAGGGTATTCCCCGTTCTTCATGAATTATGGTTGACATCCATACAAGGGTCTTACCCCAACACACATACCCAAAGTTGTGGCTGTGGAAGATCTGGCCAAACAGGTTGAAGGAATTCATGCCAATGCCACTGCTGCTCTTGAGAAAGCCGTGGAAACCATGAAGTGTAAATACGACAAGTCAAAGGCACCAGCACGGCAATATCAACCCAGCAACAAAGTCTACCTTAGCACGGCCAACTTACCAATGCTCTGAGTCACCAAAAAGCTGGATGGCAAGTTTGTGGGTCCCCTAGAAGTCATAAAGAAAATTGGACAGTCCATGTACCAGCTGAAGATTCCCGCATCCTGGAAAATCTACAATGTGTTCAATGAAATCCATCTCAAACCATATAAGGAACCAGTTTTTCCTGCTCAAAAGGAAAAAGCTGCATCATGCAAGAAAGCGCAGATGGTTGAGGAGTCCCAGGATGATGAATATGAAGTAGAGGAAGTCATGGATAGCCAAGTCAGTGGGTGTGGCGGTGGACACTTGGAGTACCTCATCAAGTGGAAAAATTATCTGGTCCAGGAGTCAACATGGGAACCAGCAGAAAACCTGGATAATGCAAAAAAGGAAGTTCAGAAATTCCACAAGGCGAATCCTAGCATGCCGCAGCAGATGGTCAATGTGCGCAATATAAGTGCCAGTTTCCGAAAATGGCAAAATCACACAGCGATTCCAATCGCAAAATGGCTGTATGGATGGGAGGATGGGAAATTCGAGCATGAATACCTTGAAAAGCTCAAGCGCAACTGGCAACGGTGGAAAGGCAACTGTCGAGATATATATGCCGAAGAAGACATGTGGCATGAGTTCATTAGGAGCTCAGACTGAATTTTACAACCAACATGGCATCCCGGGATGTGAAGCCTTAAGGGGGGGGTCATGTTACAACTCTATCTATTTTTCCTTATTTTTCTATATTTTATCTGGAGGCCTACGGACACAGGATGACATACCAATATGCATAGGGGCTTAGGAGATCCATTATGGAAGGACTGGTTAGGTAAGCCATAGGTGGCTGTACAAAGGTCTAGGCACAGGGGTCCAGAGTAGTCTGGCTATGGAAGGGTCCAGGCTGTTGCTGTGCATGCATAGCCTTTGGGGCAGTGTAGTCTGTGCGCACAGACCATGGGCTGGGGTATATAAGGAGGTGTGTCTGTAGGTAGGAGTCCTAAGACTCTAGATAGTTTGCTCTCACCCAGCTTACTGTTCTACTGTGTCAATAAAACTTGTCTCCATTCTCTCTCTCCTCTTCTTGTTGAGACCTGTGGTTGTGGTGGGATCTGTCCTAACAGTTTTCCTCCTGCACATCTATAATTCTATATGGAAGTAAGTCAAATTTATTGTTATCATCAGCATGATCCATGGATATCAGGTGTTTGTGCCCACTATTATCATTAACAAATTTTTTAGGTGATGTATTTTCATAAGGATTTATGATGGAGAATACTGGCATAATCAGCACATGTAATGCAGATATAAGTTGAGAAATGCATATGCAATAAGGCTTTTGAAGCAGTAGATGAAACAGAAATTCCACATAAACTTGCAATGTGGTGTCCACTTTTAACAGGTACCAAATACACAAGATCTGTTAAAGGAATAGATATGTAAATGACTTTTTTACCTGTTTCATTAATTGCAGGCATATGTACATGGTTTTCAACAATTTTTTATAGCAGCATCTGTCATGACAACTGAGGATAAATATTGAGACATGACCACATATGGAACATCACCTGTTTTGTATCCACCATTGAATATGATTGTTTTTTTCTCACCTGAAAACTCCCATTGATACATATGTTTGCAATGGCCAAAACCTGTCAAAGGACAGGTTAAATCTAAAATACCATCCCACATGATGGCAAAGAAATTAATGATACCCAGATATAGGGCAGTGGATATTAAATGCACAAAAACAGAGTCTTTAATATATGAGAACAATTGAACCAAATTTGTATCTGAATTCAGATAATAAAAGAAGAAATAAGAACAGATACATACACATAGTATGTATGAATCAGTCATATGCTGCATGAAATTTGAGTTAGTTTAATACATTTACAGTCAGGTTAAAACATACTGCAGAAAGGAAAATGTGTAGTCTGTTAAATTTCAGACTGACTTGAATTGAGGCAAGAATTTGCAGAACAAAATAAATGAGATGTGAGAAAATGGGCTAGCCAATTTGTAGCAAACCTTGATTTACGAAGGTAGATAATTGTACTGAAGCCATAGTTTGAGAGCTGAATAGAAAGCAATGGAGGGCTGGATATATGATTAGGTTTACAGAACAATGGCCACAATTTTGAAACAAATATGTCTTATCTCAAAACTGATTGAGAACTGTCTAATTTGTCATGCCTGGTTCAAAATCCAAACAGAGGTGTCTGAGATGAACAACAAAGATTGGAGTATTTATGAAATGTTAAAAAGGAAATAGGAGGGAATGGATAGACTTTTGATTTGAAAAACCAACTGTCATCTTTGTCATCAAGCTATACTTGTCTACAACCCACAAAATTAAATCTCATGAGTCATTGGGCTGTTACGGATGATTTTTCTGTCAAGTTGTATTGTCAAGATATAATAGCAGATGCTCAGGTGTGAATGGCTTACAGGTTTAAATAATAACCATCAATCTAATGATGCATAGTATTCAAATCTTCTGACATTTACAGGCCTACTGTTCAGAATAAACTGTTCAGGTCCTTCAATGATACCATTCCTGTTTGTGTCTGACAGGACCAAAGCAGTCAATTGGTGCACCAGTAACAAGATTGCATATAGGAATTTAACCTTTATTCGAAACAACATTGAATTTCCATGCATAATTTTGTTTGATGAACAATTGGAGAAACTCACTCACTTCCAAAACAGGTTGCTGAGCACAACAGCCAAACCATGGTATGGAAATGTAGTCCTTGTTCCAGTGGAGGGAGAATGGCCATGTGATTATTATCCATTCATGTCATTGATTAAACATGCTCTCTGGGTAGACTCCCCTATTTAGCAATTCGCTATTCCTGTATTTTGCATAGGTAATGTATTAAAAACAGTTGAAGCAGGTCACCATTAAACTAAAAAAGTTGGTTTTAGTATCGTTTATAGTGATGTAGCATTCTCATCTGAAGTTCTCCTTACAGAATGCATAATGATTCCGAAAAAACAAGTTTTGCATGTTTATACAGTTTTGCAGGACATGTAATGATTTTGACAGAACAAGGTCTAGTCATTTGTACAGCTGGAAGTGAAATGTATCAATATTGTATTGAGTGATGGAAGGGGGTAGTGATTTTCATATAGTTGATGAAGCTCATGTTCAACCCAGAAAACCTAATGGTTGTCATAGTCATTTGTATTGTCAAGGTGAAATGCTCTTGAAACATAAGGTTAGGAATGAAAAAATTGAACTGTGAAAATAGCAGAATTTATACATGCAGTTGAAGAAGTTCTTCCTTGTTAAATTCTTTGTAGTGCCATTTGAAAGAAATAAGCTTACTTTGGCCCAAATGATGGCACTATATGTTTTTCGCATTGATTCAAAATGTATGAAGATCATGCATGCAAACAGCATGCTTATTAATGACAGATCAAAAAGGCAAGAGCTGAATAAAGTAATATGGGTTTTAGATAGCACCCTGGCAATTGGATCATGGTTAGAATAGCTCTGTGATGGGTGACTGAAATGAACCCATACACCAAACAGCCAATCACATGCAATTGAAGGAGGACAGAGGCAATGTGCAACATATTCCATTCATTTAATAGTGAATCACTGAGCACTTCTCACATTGCTTTTAAATGCCAGAAAGGGGACATTGCACTAGATGGCTCTTTTGTGCTAAATTTGTTCACAGAGCTTTGGTTGAAGGCTGTTGAAGCCTGTGCCAAAACAGATATTTCAGGCAAGCTTTGACCACCCTCATCGAAAATACAAGCAACATGGCCAAAGTATAAGGAAAGGAGACAAAATGATACATTTGGTGGGGTATCATGTCTAGCATTAAGGCAAGCAGGTAGTTATGAAGCTTTGGCATCTTCATTTCACTGAAGCCAATACTATAAGATATCAATGTTGGATAAGGCTCAATTGACAAGAACACTTGAGCAGTAGACATAATTGATCTATACATTGCAGCTTGCCCTGTTGGGGTTCTTGGATATGCTCTTGAATACATATGTTGTGATTGCACTGACAATGTGGATCTCAATGCATCATGGTATTTGTAGACTTGTGGAATTGGATTGAGTGGTGGAGTACTGCATTTAACACGATTGTAATCAAAGTAAGATCATGATGTGGACACCTTCATGTCACTGTAGCCAATACTATAAGATATCAATGTTGGATAAGGCTCAATTGATGAGAACACATGAGCAGTAGACGTAATTGATCTATATGTTGCAGCTTGGCCTGTCAGGGTTCATGGATGCACTCTTGAATACATATGTCATGATCACACTGACAATGTGGATCTCAATGCATCATGGTATTCCTAGACTCATGGAATTGGATTGAGTGGCGGAGTAGTGCATTTAATGCGATTGTAATCAAAGTAAGGTCATGACATGGATGATGTGACATCATGCACAGAGTCGGCAATTGTGGATATGGATTACATGGATATTACATTCCAGAGTGACATTGAAGTTTGGAATGGTGTAATTAGTGCAGTTGAGGATTGTGCCCAATCATCACTCTGCTCTTCAAAAGAATCTGTTTGAGAGCTGACATAGTTTGCTTGTGATAGCAATGGTGAGATGTGGGCAGAAGAAAGCCAGTAGACATTGATGAGTTAGCTGAGAATGGGTAAAAGGTTCTCAGATGACAGAGTGATTAAGGAAGAGTATTATGCATGTCATTTTCGGAGCTGGATGTATCCTGAGGCACAGCATGAGAAAGACCATTGATGTTATGACTCTATCTATTTTGTTCTATTTTTCTATATTTTATCTGGAGGCCTACAGACATAGGACAACATACCAATGCGCATAGGGGCTTAGGGGATCCGTTATGGAAGGACCAGTTAGGTAAGCCATGGGTGGCTGTATGAAGGTCTAGGCATAGGGGTCTGGAGTAGTCTGGCTATGGAAGGGTCTAGGGTGTTTGTTATGAGCTCACACCCAACAACACTAACCCACCATCCTAGAGGACACAGACCTACAGGCCTTGTTGAGCAGGGGAGAGAAGGGAGGGGGGAAAGGGGTATATTGGCTATAGACAGAGTCCTACATGGGCATAAGAGAAACCATCTTAAGTCTGGAGAGACTCAAGCTACTTGCACTACTTATATACTACTCTACCAAGACCCTTGCCACTGCCTAGTACCATTGGCATCCCTACAGCATCCATGCTTCTTATTGTCCTGTATGAGCACTGTCTCTGTGCTGTCACCATTGCTATGCATCTGGGCACAGCCACTGTAACACCATCTTCTGGCCCAGTCCAGTGTAACAGATCGATTCCGGCTATGCTGGAATCGATGCCCAGTGCTCACCAGAGTACTGGCTTGGATGTCACACCTCACAGCACCCTTCTCGGAAGCCACCAAGCCTTGACGAGCCCAACCAATGCCATCGCTTCCATCTCAGAACCCTCTCAGAGCCCCTCGGAACCCCTCGGACCCCAGGCACCACCCCGGAACCTCGGTTACATACCTACTGAGCGCCACATGTATGCCACAAGGCAGTAGATACAAAAACTGTGTAGTAGGTAGTCAAATACATCTTCCCTTCACCCCAAAACCACTGTTTGAGCCAGAGCGAGCACTGTGCAGCACTGGGCGATGCCTTTTGGTGTCGCCAAACTCACTTCGGCACTTTCCCGCGACCTCGGAGGCTAGCCAAGCTAGCCTCTGCTTTGTTGTTTCACTGGGTTGCCCTAGACCTTGTAACCATAATGGGCTATATCCTTAAGGCCTCCTTGTCTCCATAGGCTGTGCTGCAATCCCATATGACCATATGCACTGCCACCACTGCTTCCTGATGTGTGATGGCATGATCCCTGATGCACTGATGCCAACATTGATCAATGATGCCATCAAGGGCACGATCCTCTTGCCTAATCCAGCTGTCCTTCCTAGTATAGTGTATGGCCACCTTGTATGGCCATCATCTTGTCCTATGGTAAGCGCTCCCATGTGCTAACCCATGCAAAGTGTTCCCAGGCTCCCTCCTAAGGCTCCTGGCCAGTATAAAGACTGTGATAGTGGTCCCAGACCACTGATAGATAGATTGAAAATGTGATGCCAATTTTGTGATCATAACACTGTTGCTGCATGTGCATAGCCTCAGAGGTAGTGCAGTCTGTGCGCACAGACCATGGGCTGGGGTATATAAGGAGGTGTGTCTGTAGGTAGGAGTCCTAAGACTCTAGATAGTTTGCTCTCACCCAGCTTACTTTTCTATTGTGTCAATACATCTTGTCTCCATTTCCATTCCTTTTTGTGAGACCTGTGGTTGTGTGGGGTTAGTCCTAACATAATTTAGAGTCTTTACTACCACACCTCTCAGTGTCATTGGCCACCACCCCAAGCATCTCTTGCTTGCTGTTGTGCATGCTCTCAATGAGTTCCTTAAACTCTGCCCACCTGACCTCTGTCCATGTTCCATTGACATGATGACAAGCAGCTCTCAAGGAATGTCATCAACATCAACCACAGATAGACTCATTGACCATCATCAGTGACTACTACCAAAAGGTTTCTGTCAACAAAAGGCATTCAGATGAGAATAGGTCTGTGTGATTGAAGGTGCAGGCAGGCACTGGTCAACAGACTATACCATTTGTTTCAGAAAAGCTCAGGAATGAGCAAAAGCAGTCCACTAGCATGCCATGTAGCAAGGAGAACAGTCTCGAGATACCAATTACATATCAGATCTAATGATCTGAGCATGAGGACACTCAAGTGAAGCCCCAGGCACCATGCTTTTGGGTCATTTGGTGGAATTAAATCCAAGAATTGAGTGCAGGTGCATTATTGACCACATCAAAGAATATCTGTGTTAGGAAGTGTGGGTATTGAAGAACAGGCAACAGCCTTTTTACTTAAAAGGTCTAAGGTGACAACCAGAGAAACAAAAATGGCCTCTCTATTCAATTACATCATTCCCCACACTGGCCTCACTCTCATGCAGGTTGGCAAATGTTTTGCCATTGAATGGGTGCAGGAGTGCACAGAAGAAATTACTTGGTTGGCCATTGTTATCACCAACAACCAACAATGTGATGCCCACATCCATGTTATGATCACAAAATTGGCATCACATTTTCAATCTATCTATCAGTGGTCTGGGACCACTATCACAGCCTTTATACTGGCCAGGAGCCTTAGGAGGGAGCCTGGGAACACTTTGCATGGGTTAGCATATGGGAGCGCTTACCATAGGACAAGATGATGGCCATACAAGGCGGCCATACACTATACTAGGAAGGACAGCCAGATTAGGCAAGAGGATCCAGGCAGTTGTGGTGGTGGTGGTTGTGGTAAGGGTAGTGGGGGGTGGGCGAGCAGGCAGCGGTGGCAGTGGCAGTAGGCAGGAGGTGGTAGGCAGGAGGTGGGGCAAGCAGGTGGTGGCAGGGCAAGCAGGCAGCAGTGGTGGTGGTGGTAATGGTAGGTGGGAGGTGGGCAAGCAGGCGGCGGTGACAGTAATTAGCAGTGGTGGTGGTGGGTGCAGCGGGGCAAGCAGGCAGTGGCAGCAGTGGTGGTAATGGTAGGTGGGAGGGGAGACAATCAATGTGAAAGTGGCAGGCAGGCAAGTGGGAGGGCTTACCTGGCTGCTCATCAATTCATTTGTTTGATTTGATGGTGCAATGGTGGCGGGTGGGCAGGCAAGCAGGTAGCAGTGGTGGTGGTGGGTGCAGTGGGCAAGCAGGTGGTGGTGGTGGCAGTGGTGGTAATGGTAGGCAGGAGTGTCACATCCCAGTCATGACACGGACCTTACAACATGGACTTCTGAACTCCGTACCTGGCAAACACTCCCATTGGATGACAGACAACCCTGGACTTCCATCACAGACATACATGGACTCCATTAGGACACTCGTATTTCACTAAGTTCATTCCCTTCTACTTTCCTTTTTTGTCATTGCCATGTTTCATCATGGGCTTCATGTTCATTGCTACATTTCACTCTTATCCATCTCCATGGCACCAAAATCTTTTGTTACCATACGTACATGATTCTACAGACACATGTTGAGATAGTCCAGTGGCTATCTCATCTCAACTCATATCAATAAGCTACTGAGACCTCCACTCACTTCTGGAACTCCGATGCTGAGAAGGTACTTAAAGCGACATCCCTGTACCATAGACCCTAGTTTGAATATCATAGATTGTGCCCCCCTCTTGACTTGGTTCCTCTCTCTCCTAACTCCTCATCCACTCTACTCATGTCCCTCATCCTCAACATCATCCATTATGTCCTACTTGATGACCACAACCTCGACCCAACTCTGTTCTCAGAACTCCAAAGTTGGACAAGATACATGCGGCAGGTGCAGCCCAAGAATGCTGAAGCCAAGTCCAGTTAAGTTCCCCCTCTGGACTTCATCTCTGTACTTTCCCCATTCACCCTCACTCTGGACTTCCACATACTGGACTTCCGTTTGTCTGGAATCTAGGTAGAGACTGGACCTTGACAGTATATTCGAACTCATTGCTTGTGTATCACCCATGCCACCTCGAGTCAAGAAGATAGCAGCAGTCCCATCCAGCAGCAGTCTTACAGGTTGCGGAGCGATTAACATCCCAGCATCAGCATCACAGATGGGCCCACCCAAAGGCAAGGGCAAGGTTCCACCTCTGCCAGACTCCGATGGAGACGATGAACCACCTCCAGGCAGCCCAGCAGCACCCCCACCTGTCAATGATCCAGCAAACCCTTTAGCTCCCATACCAGACCCCCCACCTCCTGTCAACTCCAACATTCTCCTCACAGCCACACTCAAAAACCTCAATTGCAGCCTCTGTAAACTCTGTCCCACCTCCACCAAAGTCAAGGAACCCAAGTCCTTCAATGGCAGTAACCCCACCAAACTCCGAGAATTTTTGGTTTCATGCAGCCTAGCTTTCAGTGACTGCCTGGACTCATTCACTCGAGATGAGAAGCACATCTGTTATGCCATCTCCTATCTCAAAGGCACCACTCTAGACTGGTTTGAACCAGCCATCATGGACAAGCTTGATGAAACTCCAGACTGGGTGTGGAACTATGAGCAGTTTGTACAGGAGCTATATGACAAATTTGGCCCCTATGATTTCTGGGGTGATGTGGAGACTGCTCTCAGCAACCTCGTTATGAAGGACAGTCACAAAGTCACATGTTACATTGTTGAGTTCAACAAGCTCGCCACTCATACTGAGTGGAATGAGCCCACACTCCATGACAAGTTCTTCCATGGACTTCCATTACACCTCCACACAGAAATCCTTAAAGGTGGCAAACCGACAACACTCTCAGAATTGCAGCAGAAGGCACAGCAGTGTGATCAAGTCCATTGGATGACCAAAGACGAAATTTCCAAGGACTCTCGATCTCCAGCTACCAACTCCAAGAAGGACAACAAGGAGAAGCACACAGCTTCCAAGGACAAGTCCTCTGACAACCATTCCAAGCCTTCTGCCAACCAGTCATCTAACAACAACTCCAGTTCCCATTCCAACAACTCCACGTCTTCCCGTCCCAACACACAGAAGAAGCCAGACCTTACAGCAAAATTGGGCAAGGATGGCAAACTCAACTCTGACAAATGCAAATGTCACATGGAGAACAACCTGTGCCTTTATTGTGGTGCAGGTGGACATTCAGCCAAGGACTGCCAGAAGGCTGCAGCTAACACCCGTGGCCGCTCCACAGTGACATCCACCTCCACCTCCACTCCCTCACAGCTGGTCGCCTCTATGTCCAACTCCATGGACTCAAAAAATTAGATGGCAGCTCTCAGTTGCAAGCATGGACTGGGAGTTGCCTCGACTCTGACCATGCTGTACTGGAGGTCTGTTTGAACACTGCAGCTTTTTCTGACCTGGACTCCTTGATAGTTCCATTGTCCATACTGTTGATTACATCTCCTGCCCCTAGCCTGATTGATTCTGGTTCCTCAGACTGTTTTGTTGACCCCACTTTTGTATCTCACCACTCCATTGCTACCTCCAATATATCACCTCAAAACCTTTGTTTGCTCGATGGCAGCATCTGCCACACAATCACCTGCTCTGCGGATCTCCACATTATGTTCCCCACAGGAGAATCTTTTCTACAGAATTTCCTCATGACTCTGTTGGATCTCTCTTGCCCACTAGTTCTTGGACTCCGCTGGCTTCATCAATACAATCTGTCGATTGACTGGACACTAAGCCACATCATTTTCCGTTCTACAGAGCATGGGATGCCTTTGACTCCTAGGCCTTCTTCACTGGCTACATGGACTTCCATTCCAACACCGCAACATTCAAACCCCTCGACCTTGGTACCACCTGACTCTACTGCACCACCCAAGATTTCCTTGATCAGTGCTCCCACTTATGCACATGCTTGCAAGTTGCCTGGCTCCACCTCTTTCTCCCTTCAACTCAACTCCATTTCCAGTCATGCTTCAGCACCAGAAAAACCCCCAGACCTCTCCAGCATTCCCAAAGAATACAGGGACTATGCTGATGTCTTCAGTAAAGCCAAGGCTCAGATACTTGCTCTGCACCAACCTTATGACTTGAAGATTGAATTGGAAGAGGGCACTCAACCACCACCTGGATGGATTTACTCATTATCTCCAATGGAACTCCAGGCTCTATGTGAATTTATTGATGAGCACCTAGCCCTTGGATTCATTCACTCTTCTTCCTCTCCCCATGGAGCCCTGGTCTTATTTGTCAAGAAGAAAGATGGCTCCCTATGTCTATGTGTCGACTACAGAGGACTTAACCAACTCAATCGCAAGGATCGGTACCCTCTCCCTTTGATCTCAGATCTCCTTGACAGCCCTGGCAAGGCATGTATCTACACCAAAATCGACCTCCACCATGCTTACCACTTAGTCCACATCTCCGACAGAGATGAATGGAAAACCACATTCCACACTCGCTATGGTTCCTTCAAATGGTGTGTTATGCCCTTTGGTCTTACCAACACCCCTGCTGCCTTTCAACGGTTCATGAATGACATCTTTTCCAACATGCTTGACATCTTCATTGTTGTCTACCTGGATGACATCCTCATTTACTCCAACAACAAAGAGGATCACCAGAAGCATGTCCAGGAAGTCCTTAAACAACTCTGGCAGCATGGCCTTTACACCAAAGTTGAGAAATGTGAATTCTCTAAGGACACAGTCAAATACTTGGGTACGTTCTCTCCTCCACCAGACTCACTATGGCCAAGGACAAGATCCAGACTATCATGGATTGGCCAGAACCCCATAAAGTGAAAGACATCCAGTCTTTCCTTGGCTTCACCAATTTCTACTGATGCTTCATTCACAATTACTCCAACATAGTCACTCCTTTGACACAACTTACACGAAAGAATACCCCGTGGATTTTTGATACCAAGTGCCACAACTCTTTTGCTCAACTCAAGCAGGCTTTCATCTCCACTCCGATTCTAGTCCACTGGACTCCAGACACCAAACTCCTTGTAGAAACCGATGCTTCTGACTATGCTCTCAGTGCAATCCTTTCTACTTACACCGACAATGGTGAAATACATCCAGTTGCTTTTCACTCCCACACCTTCACCCCCATGGAACTCAACTACCATAGCATTCACCCAGTCTTCCACATCTCTCAACCGGAACCCCACACCCCCAACTCCATTCCTAACCATATCCAACCACCACCACCTCCTATTAAAGTTGATGGAGAATTGGAGTACGAGATCTCCGAAATCCTGGACTCCAAAATCAACAACCAACAGAGAGCTTGCAAACTCCTGTATTGGGTCTGTTGGACCAGTTATGAGGGTACCAATGAGGAGAACACTTGGATGCTAGCAACAGAACTGGAAAATGCTCAAGAAGCCATCACGGACTTTCACACACACTACCCGCCAAGCCCAGTCCACTTTCCTGTCTTTAACTCACACGTTGAAACACCATGAAACCCTTGCATTATGACAAACTACAATAACAAAAATATTTTAAGGAGCAACAGCAGGCGCAGACTTGAGGACTTCCACCTCATCCCCATCTTCCTCCTCATCCCCACTACTCTCTTCCTCATCACTCTCTTCATCCTCCTCGCTTTCCTCCACTTCACTCTCTGGCATGGTTGCTGGTCCCCACTCATCAGCCTCACTGTCCTCCATCTCACTGTCCTGGATATTCAACCACACTGCACTCTTGGCACAATAGTGGTCCCAGACTGCCTGCATTTCCTCCCTGGTCAACTGCCTGTCATGGTACTCGAAAGGTGCTGGCGGATCTGTTGCCAGCCCTGCCAACTCCCCCGCCTCCAACTCTGTGGCTTCTCCCACCAGCTCCAGCCTTGCATCCACTTCTTTCTTCTCCACCCACTCCTTTTCCTGTAGAGTCTCCATCCATGGCAGATCTCTGTGCATCTCCTCCAGCCATTGCTTGATCCGCCCCAGGCACATGAGCATCTGGTCTCCCTGCATCACCATCTTCTTCAAAATTTTGATCATCTCCTCCATCCCTCTGAGTCTGAGCTGATTGTCCTCACAGACTTCGCCCTCTTCTTGGGCTGCGTGTCCTTCTCCCCTCCAAACTGACACAGCACCTTCACTACTTGACAGACCACACAGGAGAATGCCTTCCCAGTTCTGGGTATGCATTCTTCCATTCTGTGATCAATGCACCTATGCACAAGTTAGCATTCCTGACAGACTTCTGTGTGTGCCACTTACCTGTCGCACCTCTTGTCACCAGTTTTGGGCACCTTTGATGGCCCAGCCTCCTCCGTCGTTGCTCTCTTCCATTTACCCCTCTTTCTGCACTTGCACTCTTTCTGCCTCTGCCCAGTTCGCCTCCATGGCTTTTTTCAGTCCCTCCTGGAACTTCTCCTCCTCCTGTTCTGTGTCCTCCCTGTCCCTTGCCAGCAAATCCGCCACTTCTGTCATCAACCTCTTGTTATGATTGCAACATAATCTTGTAGCGGACAGTTCTTATTTTTATCTCATTACTCATATCTACTGCACATGGACAGCCTCTCTTTCTGTAACTACCTTCATATTTCCTTTCTCAGGTCATTACAGCTTCTCTTCCTTTTCCATCTCTATTATTCTCTAAAAGTATATAAAACCCCATGTATTGTCTTTTTCTTTAGTTCCAATTTAATCGAATCTTGCCCTTGTCATTCTGAACAATCTCAAGTGCTCCTCTCCTCATTGTCACACTCATTCTCTTCTTCACCTTCGTCATCATCAGACTAGACGTCAGAACTCTTGTCCAGTAGACTGGGAACAGACCAAGACTCTGTTTGTCACTGTCGACTTCGAACGAATCACACTGAGGACATCGATCTTAACACAAATTGGAACTCACAACTTGCTCAGTGTATCTACACTAGCACCCACACATTGAACAAACCTCCAAGCGAGGGACTGAATTAATACACCATTGAAACCCGAACCTCTAGTCTGAGGCCCCTGAATGGATCTGTTCTTTTTAGACAGAAATACTATCTAGATAAATGAGAAGTTTATCCATCTACCACCAGAGAAGGTTGGTGCTATTTATCAGGAACTAGGAAACAGAACCCGCCAGTACCCAGTGAACTCTTCGAAGGAGAAGAACAGGAAGGAGACTATTATGATGCACTACCAGCAGACCTTTGGATACAGTGGATAAATGAAGGCAGAGATATACCGAAACAATTACACTTTGCCCCTACTGAAGAACCAGAACGAACCTGGTGGGAAAAGTTCTGTTACGCATACAATTTTGATATTGAAGACAAATACACTGTGTTCACTCCGGAATTTGCATCACTTTGGGAAGAATACAAGGAGAAGAAACAGATCGAATACGAGTTAGAACCAGAACAAGCACCAAAGGACCCTGAACCCCCGAAAACCAAACCAGACATGGCAACTGAAACCACTGCTCCGAAAGGAGATATTAAACCACAACCGATTACTGTATTCACAGGAAAAAGAGTCGAGGCATGCACCTTCATTGATTCGCTTGAGGACCTCTTCGAATTGAATCCTCACAACTATGAAGGGAAACACAAGAAAAAGATCAGATATACCCTTGCCTGTCTTAGACCAGAATTAAACAACTGGAAGGCAATTATTCGGGATGAATTAAATGGTGAAACTGGATTAGACTGGAAGGATTACCCTGCCTTCACAAGGAGATTCCTCACCGATTGGGGAGAAGTAAACAGCACAGTCAGGGCCCTGAATAATTTAGCCAATCTCAGAGTCGGAGGCGAAATCACTGTCCCTGAATATATTTGAAAGTTTCGAGTCGACATAGGAACATCTGGACTCACAGGATTAACCACACAATTACAAGCCTTCATCAAAGGATTACCTCACAGCATCGCTGAAAAAGTTCTCGAGGGCCTAGCAGGATACACTGCTATGACAGACGTCTACATCAAAGCAGAAAACCTTCACAATGCATGGGAAACATTGGGAAACGAACAGGATCTGGAACACGTCCTAATTTTAACCGAAACACGAACCGATCTGGATCTACTAGAACCATCAGCACCCTTCCCTTTGGACAGCTTAGTGATGAACAGAAAGAAGAATACAGGAAGATGGGGAAGTGTTTCAGATGTGGAACACAAGGACACATCTCCAGGGATTGCCCTAAACGTAAAAATCAGTCCCCATCAACATCCTCATTTCAGAACAAAAACATCCAATCAGTCACCGAAGAAATGAAAGAACCGGAATCCGATTGCCAAAGAGATCAGGCAATGATCAAAGCAATGCCAGCAGTGAGCTTGGATATGTTTAATCAGCTTGAAGAAGAGGGTTTTAATCCGGAGGCATCAGACAGCAGTTGATACCTCCATAAACAACGGACTTGAACAGTTAGCACTCGACTCTGTAATAGTAAAATCAACAATAACAAAAATTTCTATTACCATTCAATCACCCAACCTACCTGCTGAAACTTCTGCTCTAATTCCAATTGTGGAGCTGAAAGGAAACTTCATCATGACAAAATAGCTAAAACTTAATCAAGAAAAACTTAAACAACAATCCAAAGTTTCGAAATGCCCAATGGAACAATTAATCTTAACTGGAATGTTCACGCATTATGTCCTAATACATTACTTGATTGAAGGCAAAAACCACAGTAATCCAATTTCTCATTACTAAGCTCGGCGATCAGAAGGTTTATACTTGGAATACCCTGGGCTGGAAGAAAATTAATCTGACAATTGATGGGGAGAAATAAGACATTCCATTTATTAATGAAGAAAGAAAGACCGAAAACAATATGCAGATGGCACTTGACACTAAACAATGGGGAGAAGACAAAATACTGCGATCGAGTAAAAACATCTACTCACAAGCACTATAGAACATCAGAAGATAAACAAAGACCCACCAACTATACTCCCAGATATCTAAAACCACTGGGAATCCGGTATTGAAAAAAGCAGCATCAGAGCGCTTCCCCTTCTAGTCGATTATGGACCATGCCATTGGTTAAAACAGGTTTCTCACCAAAAGTTACAAATATACCCATATGCCAAAGACAATCATCACTTGATGAATGGATTGAGGAAAACTAGGGAAAAAAATATATCAGACCATCCAAAATCCCCAAGCATCCACACCATTCTTCTTTGTTTCTAGGAAAGAAAGCGGCACTGCAACCATGCCAGATTACCGTTATTTTGAATGAATGGACAATTCAAAAAATGCATTACCCTTTACCTTTGGTATCTGACTTAATTGATGTGGAAACTAGCTGGTGCCCAATATTTCACAAAATTAGACCTCTGAGGGGTACAACAATGTTGCATTTTAAAAAGGAGATGAATGGAAAGCCACACTTCATCACCAATCGAGCTATATGAACCAACTGCTTCATGTATCTTTGGACTTCTGTAATTCACCTTTCAACATTTCAAACCATGATGAACGTAATACTTTTGGGATATGATAAACGACGAGGGATGCTATCATTTACATGGATGATATTCTATCATGTGCAAACACAAAAAGGAATTAGAAGATTGTACAAAATGCATACCTCATTCAATTACAGGAAATTTCGATCTATTCCTGAAATTTGCGAAAAATGCAAATTTGGCATACAAGAATTGAGTTTTCTAGGAATGAATCATCACACCCAGACATTACTACAAATAGACCCCAGTCAAACTCGCTTGGAACGCAGAATGGCCTACACCAACTACTGTTAAAACAAGTACGATCTTCCTAGGGATTTGGAACTTTTATCATTGTTCTTTATTGGCAATGTCGCTGCAATCCACAAAACCCCTAACCAACTTAACCAAAAAGAAAACAGAAAGAATTACATGGACCACAGAACAACAAACCTCCTCAATACCCTCAAGTCAAACCGCTTCACCTCCATGCCTGTAATTACAAATGCCAGACCCATCTAAACCATTATCTTGCAAACAGCATGCATCAAATAAACGCAATAGGAGCAGTATTAAAAACAACCAGATACAATATGGAGTGCTCCATCCTTTGGATTATTTCAGATGCCCTATGCCAACAGAACAAAATATCAAATCTATTATCCAAGAATTTATAGCAATCCACGGATGATATTAAAGGATTAGCGACATGGAACATTCCTCCTTCATGGTTTGCCTCATACATTTGACTATCCATTGTGATCACACAAAAATTGTCATACTATTGAACCGCCCCAAAGACTCACCCCTCGACAAGACGCAATGGTCATCATTTTTATCAGATTCGACCTGAGGATTGAGCAGCTGTACCTGCGACAAAAATGTTTCGAGGCCAATGTGCTCTCCCACAGACCAGATTCACATGGGAAATTCAGCAACCCAACAAGATGACATAGGGTCCCCCTGCAGAGCAGTTTTCATTGAGGCTCATTAATGACAACTTAGCTTAATGACAACTTAGCTAATGACATTAAGAAAGCGAATTGCAAACTTACAATTTCAGCGTATTTGGTCAAAGTAACTCAAACCACATTGTGCTCCGCCAATTAAATCCAAACAATACAAGATTGGATGCGCATGCTTTGATGGCCATTATCTACTATCAAGGGAAGACTTAGGGCTACCTTGATTCAAGCGAATCTTTGCCACATCACTAATTTAAAGACACCCATTGAAACACCTTCATCTGGACATCCTGGTGGATTTAAAACATTAGAACTGTTGAAGCATGACTACTGGTGGCCAGAATGGCTAGACAAAACTAGACAATGGATTGAAGGCTTGTCCCTATGTCAACAAATGCAAAGTCAATTACTCATCCAAACACACTCCAGCATTATATCCCAAATTCCATCTAATCCACTTGCCCTTTCAGCAAGTCAACTCGATTTCATCACAGATCTACCCATTTCATCATGCTTTGATTCTATCCTGGTCATGAGTGGACCATGGGTTATGAAGGGGTAATTTTCACACACTGTAAGAAAACTATCAATGCCTCAGAACAGCAGACATCTATACTTTTCTGAAATCTTTAAATATTCGACTTCACTGATATCCTTATCTCTGGACCGAGGTCCCCAAATTTGCCAGCAAAGGTCTTCCAAGAAAATTCACAAGTGGTGTTGAGAATTGATCATAGGATGAGCAACTTGCATATCACCTTCAAACCAATGGAGAAACAGAACAAGTGCAATCAGGAACTTTGAGTATAGCATGAGATCATTCTATAAACTCACTTCTTGTATGCTGAATTCTGCATTTTTCCAATTCAGGAATGGATCATTTTCCTGTAATCGAATGAGTACATGCTTTTTGTACGATCTTCTAATTCCTTTTCTGATGTTTGCACCAGATTAGAATATCATCATGTAAATGACTAGCCATCCCTCGTTTATCATATTCCCGAAGTATTTGTTCATCATGCGTTTGGAAATTGCGAAGGTGAATTACAAAGTCCAAAAGAACATGACAGTGTTCATATAGTCCTCCAATTGGTGATGAATGCAGCTTTCATTTATTCTCCTTCTTTGAGCAAAATGTTGTTGTACCCCCATTGGAGGTCTAAATTTTGTGAAAATATTGGGTTGCAGCTAGTTTCTGTCATTAAGTCGGAACCAAAGGTAGAGGTTATGCATTCTTGATGTCCATTTGTTTAGATTAATGTAATCTTAGGGCATGGTCGCAGCACCCACTTTTCTTTCTTAGAAACAAAAGAATGGTGATGCTTGGGGAGATTTTTGATGGTC
>JAENRT010000010.1:487262-624153 GCA_032173475.1 Amanita phalloides | reverse complement strand
CCGGACACTGAGAATTCGATTTTACATGAATAGGAAATCCTCCCATGGGTCGGATCTGAATCTTCATCCATCGCCGCTTTCTCAGTTCCTTAGTGAGGTATGAAGTAATTCTGCATCCAGGATCATTGATCTGGGTTTCCCTGATGTGTGGGAATTGACGGGTTCCTGAAGATGACCTTTTGAGGAAAACAGTAGTAGAGGTTATCTGCCTTGAAGACGTCGTCCTCACTTCTTGCGAAAGTTTCAGTAACTTAACCAGTTATCAATGGTAATTGCAGCATTCAGTATTTGCCATATTTCATCATGTTTCGGTGTTTCGAACCAGGGTTCAACCAGATGGGTGGAGCCATTCTAGTGATGGCGTTTTCTTAGGGCATGTGGATATTCGGTCATGTTTGATACAAGACAACACAATGAATTGACAAGCTTCTAGTAGGATGAGAATTTGCTCTTCGAAGGGAATGATGCGGAATGTGGTCCAGGAAAAAATACATGACACAGATTCCCACAGTTCTTTGGTTGATAAGCCTAGCGAGAGTGGGGGGCAGCATGTCATTTGTTTATGAGATGGGTTTGCTTCAAGTATATTGTGGTTGAAATATCGTGTCATGAAGGTGTTTTACACCATCTTCTCTTTTAATTGTCAGAAGGATTTCCGCAGCATTGCTTAGGTTGTGCTCGGGTTCCCACGAGTTGTTGTTTGGTCCATACCCCTTCCATTTCACTAGGTAATGGTACCCTGCGCCAATCATCAGTGCGTGAGAATTGCTTCTACTTCAAATTCTTCTTCCGTTTATGCTTCAAGCGCGTTCACATAGTTTGGTCCATGGTATATCCATTTTCCTTTGTAGGGCATGAGAAGCAAGGCATGAAACACGGGGTGAATTCGCCATTGTTTTGGAAGTTTCAGTCTGTATGTCACTGGTCCCATGACTTGTTCAATTACAAAGGGTCCTTCTCGTTTCGGTGCTAGTTTCCTTGATTCATATGGAATGCGCAGGTTCCTGTTGTCAAGCCAGACTTTGTCACCTTTTTCAAGTTTAATTGATTTGTCTCTATTTCGAGCAGCAACCATTTGTCGGGCTAGTTCATGTGCTGCTAGTGCTTCTTGTCTTGCTTTTTGTAGCAGTTGTAGGCAGTTCTCAGCAGCAGGCGTATTCATTCTGACTGAAGCTGTTGGAATAGCGATTGGATCTGTTCCATACATTAGTCGAAATGGAGATGCTTTCATGGTGTCATGATATCGGTTATTGTGTGCAAATTCTGCAATAGGAAGGAATGATTTCCATTTGTGGGGTTCATTTGTACAGAACATCTGGAGATATATCTCAAGTTCCTGATTGACTTGTTCTGTTTTGCCATCTGTTTGAGGGTGATATGCTGTGCTCATTCTATGATCGATTCTCAATGCCTTGCGAATTTTCTTGAAGACTTTTGCTGCAAATTCGGGACCTCGGTCGGAGGATGAGGATGTCAGGAAGTCCAAATCGTTTAAAAAGATTTCAGAAATATAGATGTCTGCTTTCCGAGCGGCATCAATAGTTTTCTTACAGGGTGTGAAAATTACCCCCTGTCATTAAGACCAGGGTGGTATCTCTACACCAAGACCTGAGTCAACTGCTATAAAACAATACCCAATCTCAGCTCAATCCTAACAAACTCATCACCATCACAAAGAAAAATGTTGTCCTTCATCGCCATCCTCTACATCCTCACCATTGTCTTCCTTGCCAGCACCCACTGGTGTGTCAACCCTTCCCTCAACACCTACAATGAGGACCAGCCCCTCAAGGTCTTTGTGACCACCACCACCACCACCATCATCAAGGATGAGGATCTCCATGTCCACCCCACCGAACTTGCCACCCCCGTCACCCAGCTCACCCACCCCATCATCATTCGGCCTCGGAACACCACCCTTGAAAATGTCAGTGAATCCCTCGCCCTCCTCATCCTCCAGTATCATCTATTCGCCAAACCCCTCGACATTTACACTGCCCTGACACTCCATACCGACCCCCACCTCCTCTCCTATGATGAACAAGATGCCACACTCGAACAAGCACGGCAATTAAAAAGATCAATCAAAACCCTTCAGTGGTGGGTCAAAACAGCAGCTAAAGACATCAACAACATCACCAAGTGGCTGGAGTCTTGACAGGACCACAGATGGATGTCCTCCAGCTGGTAGAAGTCAGTGACTTCTCACATATGAAGGGGGTAATGTTATGATTGCAACGTAATCTCTTGTAGGACTGTTCTTTTTTTTATCTTTATTACTCATATCTACTGCGCATGGACAGCCTCTCCCTTCCGTAACTACCTTTACATTTCCTTTCTCAGGTTGTTACAGCTTCTCTTCCTTTTTCATCTCTATTATTCTCTAAAACATATATAAACCCTCATGTATTGTCTTCTTCTTTAGTTCCAATTTAATTGAATCTTGCCCTTGTCATTCTTAATGGCCTTGAGTGCTCCTCTCCTCATCGTCGCGCTCGCCCTCTTTTCAACCTTCATTGTCATCAGACTAGACATTGGAATTCTTGTCCAGTAGACTGGGAACAGACCGAGACTCTGTTTGTCACTGTCGACTTAGAATGAATCACGCTGAGGACATTGATCTTAACAGAAACAGCAAATGCATGATTTCTTTATGTCAAAAGAAACCTGGGAGCATGCTGTCGAACAAATCCAGAAATTACAACAGGGTAGTTGGGCAGTGGAAGATTACATCATCGAGTTCAAGGCATTGTTGCCCCTAACAGGGTGGAACACCAGCATGGCAAAGGATCACTTTAAGAAAGGGCTCAATCCCAATTTGGGCTATGAGTTAATCAAGATTGGAGATCTTGATGATGGTGATGATCTTGATCGAGTGATGGACAGGGTCACGGAGTTAGCCCGTGCCTACTGAAGGGCCAGGGAAGCATATGGTGATCGACAGAAAAAGACTCCCTTCTGGGAGGAACAACCCAAGTTGTCAAACACCAGAACCTATAAACTGGCTCAGGCATCATCCTCAACTCACAATCCCAATGCCATGGATGTTGACAAGGTCAAATGCGCACCAGGCGCATGCTACAACTGCGGAAAAATGGGTCACTTTGCAAGAGACTGCAAAGAACCAAAGAAATACACATGGAACAAGAAAGGCAAAGGCCATGTCAGGGAAGTAAAAATCAAGGAGCTCACAGAGGAGCAATGGAAGGAGATGGGAAAGGAGAAGGGTTTTGGCGACAGCCAGTAGGCACGCACTCTGTGCTGCTGGCTAGTAGAGTTTCAGTATCAGACAATGATTCCTGTGTAAATGTACCAGAATTGTTATATGAATGTTCCCCTCTCATTCATCAGATACAAAACTTAAGTGTGAGCGTCAGAACCCATCAGTTAAACCCTTGGACCCCAGCATGGGTATTAAGACGGATCTGGCAGGAAAACAACGAAACTGCAGTCCGTTGTCTAAAAGAATGGGTACCGACAAAACAAGTCAATGAGGTCAATACTAAGTTAGTACATGATCTCAACAACTTATCAGAACAAGAGGCGCTGTGGAATCTGGCACAACTACAGCAACAAATCGTGCACACCACAGGTAAACAAGAAATTGATTTACACTGTGTGCTTACAACAATGGATACTGGTGAAACAGTCAATGTGTTAGCACTAGTTGATTCAGGATGTACGGGCTCTTGTATCAATGAAGAATTTGTGGAACAACACAAATTAAATAAACAGCAGCTGATCAAGCCATTACCAGTCTACAATGCAGATGGATCTCGGAATGCAATGGGAAGCATTGAATACATGACACAATTTAAACTGCGAATTGGGGATCATGAGGAAATAATAGAATGCAGTGTGGCACGACTAGGAAAAACGGACTTGTTCCTAGGTCACAATTGGCTTAGACACCATAATCTGGCTATTGACTGGAAGAGGAAAGAAGTTCGGTTCACACGGTGCCCTGGAATGTGCTGGACCTCATCACAAGTCGAAGAGCCCGAGGATGAAGTGGACCCATTGGAAAAACTCCAGGAGGGTGAACAATTACTGGCTATTGAAATTGGAGAACCAGAACTTAGATTATGTTCCATGGCAACCAATATCGCCACTAAAGAATCTGAAACTGCTCAAAAGCGCACTCTGGAAGAGGTAGTGCCCAAACACTATTTAGGACACCGAAAGGTCTTTGAAAAGGAAACCTTTGATGAACTACCCCCAAGACACCCATGGGATCATGCGATTGAATTAATCCCAGGGGCAAAACCAGTAGATTGTAAAATCTACCTGCTTAATCATGATGAACAGGTGCAGCTGGATGAATTCCTTAAAGAGAATTTAGAATCAGGACAGATCCAGCCCAGTAAATCACCAATGGCATCTCCCTTCTTCTTTGTTAAGAAAAAGGATGGAAAACTACGACCGGTACAGGACTATAGGTGATTAAATGAAATGACGATCAAAAATTGATATCCACTACCTCTTATTGGTGAACTCGTGGACAAATTATCCAAGGCTAAGATATTTTCAAAGATGGATATCTGTTGGGGATACAACAATGTTTGCATTAAGCAGGGTGACGAGTGGAAGGCAGCTTTCCGAATGAATAGGGGGCTCTTCGAGCCATTGGTTATGTTCTTTGGATTAACCAATTCGCCGGCAACCTTCCAAACCATGATGAACGACATCTTCCGACAAGAAGTCGCTGAGGGATGGGTGGTTATTTATATGGATGACATATTAGTGTTCTCATCTACACAAGAGGAACATACAAAACATGTTAACCGTATATTGGCAAAATTGGAAAATCATAAGTTGTCACTCAAACCAGAGAAATGTTGGTTTGACCGCCCGGAAATCGACTTTTTGGGCCTAGTAATCAGTGAAGATTCCATTTGAATGGAGAATGGCAAGGTTAAGGCAATTGCAGAATGGCCGACCCCCACTTGTAAAAGGGAACTCCAGCAATTCTTGGGCTTTGTAAACTTTTATTGACGTTTTGTGGAAGGTTTTGCACCAACAGCTAAACTGCTGACCAAATTGACTGGGAAGGACAAGTGGCTCTGGACTGAACTACAAGACGCAGCCTTTCAGGGACTGAAAGACCTTGTGGTGAGGGAGGTTGTACTCAAGATTCCGGACGATGAGGGACAATTTTGAATCAAAGTAGATGCCTCCAATTTTGCAATCGGTGGGATCTTGTCTCAACAAGGCAAAGACAAATCTTGGCGACCAGTGGCATTTATTTCAAAAGCCTTAAATGATGCAGAACGGAATTATGAGATCTATGATAAGGAAATGCTAGCCGTAATGCACGCTTTTTATGAATGGTCGCATTATCTCAAAAGCGCCAAAGAAATCGTAGAGGTCTTAACAGATCATCAAAACTTGACATACTTCCGAAAGCCACAAAACCTTAATTGACGACAAGCGTGATGGGTCACAGACTTGCAAGAATACAATTTCATCATTAAACACCGATCTGGGAAGTCAAACTCCAAGGCTGATATCCTGTCACGAAGGGCAGATCATCATCCAGGGGTCCAGATAATGAAGGAGTAATCTTGCTTAAAGAAGACTTATTCGTCAGGGTTTACGAACGATGACAGGGCCATAGAAGATATCATCAAGGACATCCAGAAAATTCCTAATTGGCAATGGGAGACTCAGGTTCGGATGGGATTGGACAATAATAACAAGGACTTTAGAGTAGTTAACGACTAGTAGAATGGAAAGGCAGGGTTTATGTCCCAGCAAACATACATACTCGCAAATCGCTATTAGCAATATATCAACTCCTGGGACATCAGGAATGGATAAAAACAGTTGAACTAGTAACAAGGGACTTTTGGTGGCCACAGATGCACAAGGACATTCAGAATTACATTGCTGGATGTGAAACCTGCCAAAAGGCGAAACTGGATAGACAGGCTTGGGCAGCACCACTTCACCCTAACAAGGTTCCAGAGGCGCCATGGGAAATTATCTCAATGGATCTGATCGGTCCACTCCCGGAATCAAAAGGAAATGACATGATTCTGGTAATAGTGGACCGATTTACCAAAAAATCCTATTTTCTACCAACAACGTCCACCATTACATCACAAGGGGTTGCCACTCTATTTCGTGATAACGTATTCAGGGAACACAGATTACCTAAGAAGATCATCAGTGACTGAGGGCCACAATTCGTGTCTAAATTCATGGACAACCTTTACAGCATGTTGGGAATTAAAGCAAATCGCTCAACCGCATATCACCCACAGACCGATGGACAAATGGAGCGCGTGAATCAAACAGTTAAGGAATTCCTCACCATGTTTGTGAATCATCGACAGAATAACTGGAGTGACTGGCTCGCAGTAGCACAGTTCTGTCACAATGATCATGCACATTCAGCAACAGGGTATTCCCCATTTTTCATGAATTATGGTCAACATCCATACAAGGGTCTCAATCTGACACACGTGCCAAAGGTTGTGGCAGTCAAGGAACTAGCCAAGCAAGTTGAGGGAATTCACGCCAATGCCACTGCTGCCCTTGAAAAAGCTGCAGAAACAATGAAGTGGAAATATGATGAGTCAAAGGCACCAGCGCGTCAATATCAACCTGGCGACAAAGTCTACCTTAGCACGGCGAATCTCCCAACACTCAGAGTCACCAAAAAGCTAGATGGCAAGTTTGTGGGTCCCCTGGAGGTTGTAAAGAAAATCGGACAGTCAGCATACCAGCTGAAGATTCCTGCATCATGGAAGATCTACAATGTATTCAATGAGGTCCACCTCAAACCATATAAGGAACTGGTTTTTCCTGCTCAAAAGGAAAAAGCTACATCGTGCAAAGAAGTGCAAATGGTTGAGGAGTCCCAGGATGACAAATACGAGGTAGAGGAAGTAATGGACAGTCAAGTCAGTGGGCGCAGTGGTGGACGATTGGAATACCTCATCAAGTGGAAGAATTATCCTGTTGAGGAGTCAACATGGGAACCAGCAGAAAATCTGGACAATGCCAAGAAGGAAGTTCAGAAATTCCACAAGGTGAACCCTAGCATGCCCCGACAGATGGTTAATGTGTGCGACATAAGCGCCAGTTTCTGCAAATGGCAAAACCACATGGCGATCCCAATCGCAAAGCAGCTGTATGGATGGGAGGATGGGAAATTCGAGCACGAATACCTTGAGAAGCTCAAGCATAACTGGCAACAGTGGAAAGGTGACTGCTGAGATATATATGCTGAAGAAGACGTGCAGCATGAGTTTGTTAGGAACTCAAATTAACTTTTTATGACCAACGTGGCTTCCTGGGATGTGAAGCCTTAAGGGGGGGGTCATGTTATGACTATATCTATTTTCTCTTATTTTTCTATATTTTATCTGGAGGCCTACAGACACAGGATGACATACCAATACGCATAGGGGCTTAGGGGATCCATTATGGAAGGACTGGTTAGGTAAGCCATGGGTGGCTATACGAAGGTCTAGGCATAGGGGTCTGGAGTAGTCTAGCTATGGAGGAGTCTAGGCTGTTGCTGCATGTGCATAGCCTTCGGGGCAGTGCAGTCTGTGCGCACAGACCAGAGGCTGAGGTATATAAGGAGGTGTGTCTGTAGGTAGGAGTCCTAAGACTCTAGATAGTTTGCTCTCACCCAGCTTACTTTTCTACTGTGTCAATACATTCCGTCTCTGTTCTCATTTCTCTCTGAGACCTGTGGTTGTGGTGGGATCCGTCCTAACACAGAGGACTGAAAGACATCATTTGTAGATGTCTTGTTCTGGTTCAGGCACTACACTACCAATGGTAGTGTAAAAAGTGTAACAGTTAATGGGTTTTAGGTCTTAATTCTTGCAGTGTGCCATACAAGGAACCAATTTTATTGGTGTGTAGCACAGTACAAGACAAGATCAACTGCTTATCTGATACATTTTAAGCACAACATAAGGTTGTGTCCACAAACAAACTGCACAAAGTTATTTATAAATGTGTGCACAGATAGGTGTGCACAGATAGGTGTGTTCACAAGAATCCAATGAACAAGATGTAAAGACAAAGGGCTCTCCCAAGGATAGAAGCAGAGCCCTTACAGCTATGGTGAGACCATGAGAAACCCCAAGGTTTGCTGATGACAGCCAGGTCAATGTTGTGGCTTCTAAACCAAGCCAGGCCAGCACACCAGATGCAACACTGTAATTTATGCATAGAATCCAGTACAGCACATGAGAAACATTAAATTAGAAAAAAAATGTGAAAGTAATGTTTTGCGTGGGAACTAAGATTACTCAAAGATATGACATAGACAATACCAACAGGCTCAAAACCACAGCACTCACAAACCCTGTGCAAACCTTTAGAGCATCATTCTTGGAGCTCGATGTCGCTGATGCATGTCCAGAACTCGCAGTCCCCGTAGCCTTGCTACCACTCACCGAAGCAGATCCAGCAGAAGGAAGTTTGCTAAGGATCTTCCAGGCAACATTCGTATTGGCTGATGCCGAGTTTGGGTTATAAAGAAGGTATGAGACATTGCCTGAGGACGACAGTTGTACAAGTGCCGTCGTTGAGGCGAAATAGGTTGCACTAGCATCCTTGACTGTAGGTCCAGGCAAGGTTTGCGTAGTGTTCGTCTGAAGCAAGGATTTTCAATTGCCAAGTACTTATAAATAACATTACAGACCTCAACGTTTATGACGTATGTTGCAGATCCATCAGCAGGGATAAAGGCAAATTCCTGCTGAACCTTCACAAAATACTTTAATACATAGCTACAATACATTCGAATCACAGCTTACCCCACTCTGTTGGAAGAATGATGTCGCTTGTCCATACGTATTGGGGAAGTTTCCATAAGATTGAGGTTGGGGCTGCAAATAGGAATCTACAGACTCAATAAACCACTGCGTGAACTGATCTGTTCAGACATGCTTACAGTGAATCACGAAGATCCTCGCGCTCCCGTTCGGCAGGCCTGGAACATTAAGAAAATGAATGTGGTTTTGTGCAAGGGCCATGACGGGCTGATAATTGCCCAAGTCTATTTGTTGAACGTCGACCCAAGCAATTGGGGTCGAATTCGCCGCTTTTAGAAGGCCCATATCCAATGAATAAAGGCTTCCTTGGGAATACGCATCTAGAAAAAGTTGACGGATTACTCAGACGTTTATAACGTGACGCACAGAAAAAATTGGTATCGTGGTCAAGGATGGCATCGAACGATGCTGGATTGAAGCTTCCAGTAGTCACACTCTGCATAGTCCAGGATTTCGCAGTAGCATCGTAGATATATACTGCCGATGGGTTGGAGGAGTCGGCGCCCATAACATAGACAGCATTAGTATACTGGATGTTGACACAGTAAATACTTTTTGAGAGGGGATTAAGTTTGGGGCACCTGTGAGAGATAACAGGTTGTGTTTGCGCCATTGAACGGTCTGGATTGACATAGGTGACTCGTGTAAAATTTTTGACAAGCTGATCACTCACGGTCGTCCAGAAGCAGTTATATCCGTTGCCTGACCTGGAAACAAACTTATTTCCCCTCCTTTCCCGTTTTGACGCGGTAGACATACCAGAGCTCCAAGCATCCTGCGTTCCTGCAGAGTAGTCTTTGCCATTGAATCCAAATGCCAGAAGATTCCAATAGATGTCAAAGGCTGCGCAGCCACTGTTTGCAACCGATATCTGAGGTAAAGATAGTATAGAAAATAAAAGGAGCGACAAAAAGCGGAACATGGTGTTCCAAGCAGTCGGATAGGTCGTGGAAGATGGCAATATTCAATGTTGTTTACTATATACATACAAAGCGTGGGATTATCCATTCATTATATAAGAAATAGATCATTTTCTTTCGCCCTCATTCAATTCTTCGAAACTTTGAACAAGGTCCTTGACGCTTCCATTACTATTTCTCGGTTTGAGTACCGGGATTGGCTCTCGTGTCTTGGGAGGTGGTACAGGATTCAGTTGAACAAGTCGCCGAGGTTTAAGGCGTGGAATTAGAGATACTTTGGGCAAAGGAGCTGGGTGAAGTCGAACCAATTCTTTGGGATGTTTGGGCTTTGGTAAAGATGGCCGAGTCGGTGTGGTGATTGGCCCCCGAGGTTTTTCCAGGAGGTCAGGTGGCGGTAAGGGTAATCGGGGTTGAACAGTATTTAAAATCTTTCGAGATGGTCCAGGAGCCGTTCTAGATAAAGTTGGAAGGTAGGACGACAAAAAACCTTTGACACGCGCCCCGAACGTCGCTGGCGTCGTCGGTGGATGACAATTTTCGACACAGGATGGTTCCCCAAGCACAGATTCTTCGCCGCTGGGGGTCGTTTGGTTTATGTGTGAAATGCACTCATTACTGACGGCAGGAGCTTCCTTCAGTAAATGCGCATAACGGGGGGCCAGAAGTGGTGTAGGTAGTTTCGTTTGATCCATATCATCCTCGCCCAAATCCTGGAAAAGAGCATCACCTATGATGGGTGGCGGTAGAGCCGGGCGTAAGATCCGTTGGAATAGCGTACGTGCTGGGAGTGGGGTGAAGTCTGGAATATCCACATCTGCAGTCTTAATTACTGTACTGGACATGGGGGTAGTCGGAGGAGCAGCGCTGCCTGAACGCTGTTTTTTCCGGAGCGCTTTTGCACGTTGTACTATGACATCCCTGAGAAAGATATTTATTATGGAGCGAGAGAGGTAAGGAGCATATTACCTTTCCCAGTCCATTCCAAGACGCTTGACTGAATTCTCGCCACCCAAAATGCCAATGTATCTGTCCACAACACAATCGATGTTAATGGCATCAACATCAACTAACCCATCCCCTTCCAACTGCAGCCTACGGCCAAGGACGAGTCGCTCATCGGTAAAGCAAGCATCAAGTAGCTTCCAATCATCCTTTGTCCATTCGCTCTCGCCTTCCCGATTAGTCAGACAATCGATAAACGAAAGACCGAACACGCCTAACGACAGTCTGCGACTAAGAGGCGGCTCACGGCCGCCCTTGGTTGGCGTACCAATGAAGCTAACCTCGGACTCAACCTCCTCCAGTAAGTTCCGCAATGTCGTAACGGGGGCACCAGATATGAAAACTTGACTGCCAATAACGCCAGTGCCAACAATACTAGAACGCTTCTTCGGTTTGCCTTTCGTGATCCTTCCCTCGGCAATGGATTTCCTAGCCAGAGCCTCCGCTACTGTCGTTCCTCGACGCAGCATCCTGTCAGGGGCAGATCGCCGCCGTTTCGAATTTGTAATCTCCGTAAAACAATCATAGTCGTGCTAGTGGAAGTATTAATCCAGATTATATTTAATTGGGAAACGACGTACTTGTTTCAATATTGCGGCAGCCCTAGCAGCTGCACGAGGATCAGCACTAGTAATCTTCACGAACGATAACTCTGTTTCATCATCGCTGTCGTCATCACTGGCCCCATCTAGTAGGAGGTCGTTCATAGGCACCACGCCCGGCTCGACGCGACCGATGCGCGCAGTTTGCATTGTGTCAGGTGCGAAGATAGAATCCGCGATCTCGACCGACGAATTAGGCGCGCAATTCCGGCCGTTGATTGCGTCGGTCAAGACCGCTGCTGATACATTACAACTCGTCTCAGTCCTGAGTTCGGCTGCTTGGGACGGAACGTAATATTCGTCTTCAGGCTCAACCGATATCCGGCGAACCTCCTCTTCGTCAATTGCATCCTGATCCTGATCCGCATTTTCCTCCAACTCATCCAAGCCTAAGCCGTCCTGAACCTGCTCTTCTTCTTCCTCATCGAGCAGATCTAACGACTTGGCTTCTTCAGGGAAGGGGCTAACTGGCCGACCCCAATGCTCCATTCGCGCCCTGGTAACACTGCTTGGAGGGTCTTGCTTGGTCTTTACTAGTAACGTTCGCCATCTCCCGGTATATTGCCCTTCACCTTCGTCTATCGTTTCCTGCCTCGCTTCCAGACCATCGAGGAAGTCATCGTCGCTGTCACTCCAAGCATCTGAACTTGGCGGTAAATCATCCAGATGAAAGACGGGCAACTCGACGGGTGCCACATCAGCATCAGAAGGGCGAAAACCCATTATGCTAAGTGAATCCGACGAGTTAAAATTATCCGGTCGTGTATTGGGCCTCCAATCGTAATAGTCCAAGTCGTCTGAGTCATGAAAGGGATTTCGACCAGCGATCGGTATCTCACCTGCCTCCGTCACAGAATGCGGACGTGGCGGTGTAGAAGTCGAAGGACCAAAAGGGCCTGAGAGCAATATAGGATCATCAGTGGGACTAGGGGGTGGGATAGGAGCGTTCAAATCAATATTAGGCATTTCTTTCTTCACGGGAACAATTTTAATAGAACTCGACTTCGCGTGAGCTTTTGGCTTTGATTTGCGCGCAGAAGATTTAGAGGGTGGTGAAACTGCCATAACTTCGCGGGGTGATGTGAAAACCACGGAGGGTGGCTCATAAGGAGGTATTGGAGTGGCGCCTCGCCGTGATCGCGTTAGCTTTGTCTTCAGGATCACAGTATTCTCCGTAGATAAAGTATGAGCGTAAGGCGATATAACAACGGCCTGCTTAGATTTAATGGGGGTCGTGCTCATGGCGAATGTTGATCGTGTCGGCGACTCTGGATCCGTCACTTGCTTAGCGTGTTTACGAGGCTTAGGACTGGGTGTCAATTCCTGGTGCAATGAGACAGTGGGTTGCCCGCGTCGCTTTCGCTTTGAGGAACTCTGAGCAGTGCTCGCCAGCAAAGATGGAGTAAATGGCACCTAGGCTTCAATCAAAACTGTCAAACTAAGGAACGGAGACCAGCCGCAACCTACCACAGAACGCCTAAGAGTCTCCTCCGGAGGAGGACTGATGAGCTGAGTGACATTGTATAGTCTGTCTGACTGCATTGGATTTGCAGGTGGGAGAGCCCAGGATTTCACCGACGCGCCTGCGTTTAGCAGCGGATGGTTCTCTGCCATGAATGTTCAACTGCACGTGATAGCAATGGTTCGGCTATTGTTCTGCCGCACAAATACATGCAAATAGGGTATCTGTCTATAGGACGGGCAAATACAGACAGTGGCGCAGTGAGGGATAATGTAGATGCGAGCAATGCTTGTTATGTCCATATCGGCTCTCCAAGCACAGCCTGCCAGCCATGGAAAGTCATGAATCAGCAGTTGAGGACCCCGTGCACCTGTGACCAAAAGCAGTGTAGTGACACAGCTGACATTGACAAACTGCACGGAACGAGCAGAACAATACAGGACAGCGTCCTTAGCCATCGATCCAGCATCGTCTGCTGTCCATGCAAGTAGTAAGCACTCCCATGCTCTTCTTTTTTCTCAAGGCTCAGTCCCTCTCAGATCCACTACTGCGTGCGTTGACTTGAGCCTCAATTGCCGGCAGTTTACTATCGACGCTGCGAAGTGGCTTGAAGTGGCATCTTTATTAAACCTTCCACTGCGTAGAGGGCTTAGTCACCGGTTTGTAGTTTCCGAGATGTATCTATAAAATTCCTTTGACAAACCTAGCTCTTTAGAATATCCTCTTCTTTCATCACTTCCATTCCTGGTCATGTCCGCACATACCACGTACTACCAAGTGCCTTCATATACCCAGCATGTTGCTATACCACAAGGATGGCGGCCACCTTTCCAAGGGCCCCCTCCAATACCCTCAGGCATGAACGTTAATCCTCAACTCTGGCAAGCTGGGAAGTGGCAATTAAATTACGCGTACTTCGCTCAGCACCAAGGCCGACCCACCTCCCAACCAACCCAACATGCCTGGACTGCAAGCCATGCATGGCAGCAGCCACGAACTCAGGAATCTGCATCAAAAAATCCGTATAAGCGCGTCCCGAAACCGCCAAGTGCTGAATACCTTGCCACCAGCCTTTCCGACAATCCTTTGGGCCTCACAGACATGATACCGGCGTATGCGCTCTTATTTGTTATCTATCGTGGTATTTCTAATGTCTCGTCTCAGGGAAGAATATTATGCCCAGCAACAGGCCAGTGAGAATGACAGTCATCGCAATGCCGCCGCCGTTGCCGAGTCACCTTGGATCTGGAACCCTCCTCTTGCAGATGAGGACGATACGACGGAACCGTCTTCAAATACGGTCCATGACTCCAGTCGGCCGCGTACCCCCTCCAGGGCCCCGTCCACCTCGAGTCGGCGAGACTCATCCACAACCGTAGAGTCCTCAACTTCAAATGCGGACAAACGACAGGAAGAGGACGCATTCACTGCCAAGCGCGCCTTGGTACCCACCTTCTCCGTAAACATCGTCAGAACACCAGAACATTACAAATCGTCACCTAGCAGAAGCTCATCCAGGAGCTCAAACCACCACCGGTCGTCGCGCGGTTCCACTGACTCTCAACAACTCGTTACGAGGATGGAAAACTTGACCACAGGCGATCTCTCGAATCACCACCTCTCCGGGCCCGACACAACAAATTCTTCTGAACTTACCCAAACGATGAGCGACGTTCAGAATTTAGTCGAGGAGCCTAGCGCTAGTCTGCTCAGTCCACTGCTCCTCACGACGCCTAAACCACAAAGTCGTCCACTTGGCCGGTATTCCACTTTTCCCATGGTCAGCGGCCCAGCCTCACTCGATACGATTCATGAGTCGTCGACGACTTCGAGATCTGACCAACAACACAGTTTGCGCACACGCAAATCCTCGACGCGTAATCCTTCTCGCGTCAAGACAGATCCTGTTGATGCGTACCAGCATAACCATTCCCCTAACCAGCCTGTCTCAAACAACGCGTCTCCGTATTTTAATCCTTCTCCCTCCAGATCTTCGCGGTCCTCGAGCTCATCCCGTGCGTCCTCCCAACAACCTTCTCCCTCGACATCACTGTCACTCTCTCCTCATGACTACCATACTTCTCCACCAACATCAGGGTCATCAAGGCATTCCAATCCCTTACCTGTTCCCCCTGGGGATTACTCTTTGGGAAATTTGAGCTCGACACGGCAGAAGAAGCGAGCCAGAAAAGGATATTGGAATAAACGCGGAGACCACTTTACGAGATCTGGTTATGTCGTTTACGCACCCTCAGATCAAGTCTATCCGCCCGAACTCCAAGACTATCCAGATGAGTCACAAGGATACCTCGACGAAAATGGACAATTAATCAATCCTGGTGGTCAACGACCGGAGCATCCCGAGTCTATTCCTCGCCATGGTCATTCTCCGCTGCGCCCATATCATTCTGTGAGTCAAACTACTTCGTTTGGTTCCACAGACCGTTGACTTTGTATGTCAGTTTGTTGAATATGTATAATCTATTGCAATGTATGACTACATAGTTATGTCAATGATAAATATCTTATTTAATACTCACTTCGTCCACAAATTGGTTGGAAAAAAAACATAAATGATGTATTCATAGTACAAGGTAAAAAAACATACTTTTAACTAAGATAAATAAGGCTACATAATAGGCCCCAGTCCAAAATCCCCATGTTCTGCCCGCATATGTGCATAAATACCTAGACCTTTTGGGAAGGTCTTCAAACAGACCCAGCATATATGCGTCTGGCAATTTGCACATGTCATATGGTTACAACCTTCCATCCGTTCAATCGTGATGCCACATCCTGGACAGCGTTTGGCGTCATGGTCTTTCGCCCATTCCTGCAAATTCTTATCCCAATCGTCGTCGTCGGCGCAGCTGAACCCATCATGAACCTCATGATGGCAGGCTGGACATATACGCAAAAGGCATGACGGGCATTGCACTGTCGTCCCCGCAAGGCTTTTTTCGGTTGCCCGATACACCTGTGGGCAATCGGGCGAAGGGCAATAGTGGAACTCTTCCGAATGCCCTTGCACATAAGCCGCAAAAGCCGCTTCCGCAATCGCTTGGAATTGTACATCGCTGAGTAGATCACTCGCAACAGAGAGCGGTATTCTCTTGTTGCATTTTGCCTCGTCGCCAAGACAGCAGAGCGGAAATGATTTGTTAGTTATCGCAGATAGTAAGTAACTTGAGAGGCAAGCACGGCACCAGTAATGTCCACAGCCAAGGCGTATTGATTGTGTTGGCTCGCTAAAACAGACGGGACAAAGGTGCTTATGTCCATGAGGTTTGTTATGTCTAGCGCAAACCTTGTGTACAAAATCTCGAGCTTTGCGATGTATAGCCTCGCCACCTCGTACACTGATACGGCGGTTGTATAGATCGAGAACAACGTTCTCAGGGCCCAGTTCATGCTGTAGTTCTCGAAATTCTCTGCTCATGAAATCGGCTATGAATCGACCACCTAATGGAATGAAAGAAATCTGCTGAGCGCGCAGTTCCATAACTTTGGCAATAATCTGACGAGCAATGAATCCCCTGCTTGTCCGGGAGCCAAATAAGCGTATTTTCCGAGTGTTCATCTCATTGCGGATAGTAACCCCACCGCTTTGATTTTGCAGCACTTGCAGATATTCAATTCCAGTTGATTGTGCGAAAAATTCGTCCCACACAACTTTGCCGTCATGCTTGACAATTTCTCCAGAAAGAACCTTCTCAAACTCCAGCTTGATCTGCCCCAAAATTTTGAGCTCTCTAGCATGAAGCTCAATGATGACCGGACTGTGTTTGGAGATAAAAAGGGAGGCGTTATATCTGTAACGCTCCCAAATATGCTGTTTTAATGCATCGACACCCGACGCCGTCCTCGCAAAAGTTTCAGGAGCAATACGATACTCGAGACTCTTATCATGGTAGGCGAAAATTTTCGTCTTGCCTGTAAACGTTGGGCATATCCCATGAAGGCGATCTCGAGCTGCATCTGCTGCAGCTGGCGATGAGAATTGGGCATATGCTTTGTGCTTGAAGTCCCGGGAAGAGGGTGGACAAACCCGAAAAGAAAGGACTGGTCCAAATTCCTCGAGAATTCCCCTGATTACGCCAATGGCACGCGCAAGGTTGGTGTATTTGGGGCGTTCCCACATGACGCTAGTAGGAGTTCCGAAAAGCTTCATTCCATCCTCGTTGAAATCGGCCGGAAGCGCACGAAATCTGACTGTGACGACTCCGACAGCAGGGAGGCCCTTGTGTATTTGTGCATCAACAGGATTTTCCCATGCCATGGCATAACACTGTGCGATGGCACTTCGAGCATCTGCAGCACTTGAGTAGCCTGCATACCAGGTTTTACCAGGTGGGTGCCATTCGACTACAACCATACCGTCCTTGAAAATGACGTTGCGGTTGGAAGCAGAAACAGGCATCTCAGGGGATAGGGTAGGCAGGGCAGATTTTAGACCAGATAATGCCGATCGAGCGTCTTCCGGCTTGGAAAAAAATACCCTGGCAGTCTTGGTGGGAAGAGAAGATTTTTCGACCATGCGAATATCAGAAACGGTACCGAAGGGCTGGAGCAAATGAAGCAATTCATCCGTTGTCATTTGGTTAGGAATTCCATGGACTAACAAGATTGAAGTCTCAAAACCAGTTGCCGCATTCTCCACATGGAATCCAGCAGTAAGCTTGACTTTGACATAGTCGTGAACTGTAGTAACCCATGTAGGTCCTATTGGTTCTTGCTTTGGTTCCTCCTGCGTCGGGAACAGGTCATTAATACATTCGTAGAAGTGAAGTGACAGAGACCAACCGTATTCTCAAGATCATCATGGACAAATTTGCATGCATATCCCCAATTACATTGGCCTCTAAGCCAGAGTTTACATCTATCTGGATAACGAGGTCGATGATGACGTTCTTCTAAACCGGCAATTGAACTGCCTATCTATATTTAGGGGGTAAGCTCTGTTGTGCCAAATCAATAATCTGCATTTTGGACTGACCTGATTGCTACGCAAGGAATTAGTCCATCTTTCACATTTTTCGAGTGCTTGGATGGATGGGAATTGTGATACTCGATGTAGCTCACGAGAATGAGATGCTTTAGAATAAAGGGTTGAACATTCCTACGAACAGTGAGTTGGTCGCGATAAGCGTATGGAAGGAACATACTGATGAATCTATATCTGAAGGATTTCCACCACCAATCCAACTATCTGTAAACCCTTTCCTCTGATCCATGTCCTGAGGATCCCACGAAGGGCTATTGGCTCGAGAGCTAACGGAAGATGACCCGCATGTCCAACTGTGCGAGTCTGAGGGTGTAATCCAGCAACCCGTTTCAGAATCCCAGGAGGGGAAATCATCATCCAACTTGAACAAATGTTTCAGCTGATTGCATGGTATTTAAACGATAATGCATACCGGCGCACCGCTAAAACACGGTTCTGGAGAAACAAAGTCTCCAGCAAAATATCGAGGCGACTTCAGCCTGGGAAGATTGACCATAGGCTGATCCGCATCCTCCAAAACGATACAATTAACGGGTTGAGCGGACTCCGTGTATTCAGCTGACGAGGCCAATTGAATTTGAGCTGAATTGGCTTGTCGATAAGCCCTATACCATTCGAGGTACATTTCAAGAAATGGAGACTTGTTAAATGGATGTATACGACGGCATGAAGAAAACCAGGCACACCGGCCTAGAACATAGCTGATGCAAACCTCTTGGATTTTGGCTTGAGTACGACGGCGCTTAGTCGATATGAGCCCAGACTAATCTCATTGAAACGTCCAGGATCACACACCTCGACTCCCTCTAACAATTTTCCCATACGCGATACAATTTCATCATAAGTAGGACACGGAACCATTTCCGTTGACTGAACAGCACCCACGGATGAGAGTGACGACATAAGGTCAAGCGCAGCGACGGAAAAGAAGCTTACCTTGGCTGAGTCAGAATGGATTGCGCAGTCAGGCTTTCGGGGTCCTGCGCCACCTCGACGCACGACCTGCAGTGGTGGCTCTGTAGCAGGAGGCATTTAACTAGTGGACCGTTGGATGGAAGAAATCTAGCGCTGGACGGGCGCACGGACGCAAGGGCTGTAGACCATAACAACCGGGTTGCGGATATCGATTCCCACAAGTCACTTGACACGTGTATATTTTGACAAGGACACAGAATAATTACTGCCGATACAACCTATCAGGTATACGCGACACCGGCTTTCGCGTTTGGTGTTGCTGAGCAGTAATATCTTGTCTGCGGGATGGAGAAAGCTTCGGAGCACTGGGAAAGCATTAGAGATGGGACGAACAGTTCACACGGGTAATTAAAATACGCTAGCTCATCCACAGAGCACCCGAACAATCGCCATCGCCGTAAATATTTTCGGGAAGAGTACACAAGTACCAATAAACTCTGTTTTAGATTGTTAAGCTCTGGCATTGCTTCGTTATGTTAATGCAGTTACCGCAATTGCCGATAAGAAGGTCCGAACTATTGAGAAGGTTATCTCTAACATGAACTGAGATACTTGACTGTAGCGTATTTGATCTAGTTTCTGCATGTCAACTGTTTCGAATGACATCATGATGAACTTGGAAGATAAGACGATGCAATAACCTCGGCAAATATATGATACGATCCGATAGACGAAGTCTTCTACGACCGGCCAATAGCTTCTATGTGAGGACAATTCAACGGCCGAGCCAATGGAATGCATGGTGTTATTGATCTTTTGCATCTCAAGAAACGCGGATGCAGTTATCGACAAAACGGCGTTGTGAAGGTTCTCTGCAGCCTCTGCAGTCCTCACCTGCCTACCATGCAGCATAACTAGGTCATGATCCAAAGAACGAACGGCAGCTGATGAGGAGTTAATGCCATGTTGCAACTCGGACAAAAACTATAACAGTCTAGCAGGTTATACCTGTTCCCCAATCACAGGACATACCCTATGCATTACTTCGAGTTGGCCAAGGATGTCGAGCCACTCTTTGTGAAGTTCGCTCTGATCACGATGAAACAATAGCCCAGTGATCATGGAAGGTGACCTACCTGGAATGTTATCAGCAGGTCATGAACCACTCGGACGCCAGAAAATACTGGTCCTAGCTGTTCCTGCAACGTCGTCCTGAGATATGGCACAATCATACGAAGTTCATTGGCATGCTGTTGAAAGCTCAGCAAAAAGATTTCTCATACCTGGTAAACTTACATGCTCGTGCAGTTGAGAGAGGGATGTATTAATCTAGTCGTATGAGACAATGGAGATAGAATGCAACCATATCCGCACCTGCAAAAAATGCTCTGCGTCCTTGGCCCCGCGCTCGAAGAGATATTCTTCGACCGCCTTCGCATGAACCGAGACAATCTATCGTATTCAATCCCCTTTCATTGCATTGGCCGGAACAAAAGTTACCTCTGATAATTCATACTGTAATTTATGCTCTAGGCCCTCGGTAAGCAAAGATACTTCCTGCGACAACGTCCCCATGCTCGACACGATACTTTGCAATTCCTAAAATATAGTCAAAACAAAAAATGCGAGGGCGAGTAACAATTCGCATAACTGATATGCTATTGGCCCATGTAGATATTTGCGCCTGGAGAGATATTTCTCTTTCAGAAATATGTCGTAGGAAGACAATTTTCTCCAATGTGGCATTTTTATACGCGTCCCGCGCGATATCTTACGGTGGTTAGGAACAATATGTTCTTAGAGCATATGAACACACCAATGTCATTCCAACGTCCAAATACGAAACAAAGCTGGGCTGCAGATAATGCTAAACTTCTCAACCACCAAACAGATTGAATATATGCGCACGAATTTCGCGTAGATAGCCCGAGTAACTTGACCAAAACTGCGCACTTCGCGATAATGCCCTATCAAATGTTAACTAGGCACAAGGGCAATACTTCTGTAGGTACTCTACGCAGCCTCGTTGCGAACGGTGGGCGACGAACATTTCTGCTGCTTGCCCATCCAGAGAGAACGGAACGCATTCAAGTGGAGGTGATTGATAGTTAGCCGTTGCTAGTTCACATAAAGTCATGGAGATGGCAGCTAATGATATTGCGGTAAATTTTAAGCATCGAAGTTTAGATACGGATGCTAAACCATGTATGCGTTCATCTTCTGACATATGATCCTGTCGACAACGTGCACGGATTGCATTTGCCACTTGCAAAAAGCAGTCTGTCTTGTGCAGCGGTTTGTCCATCGCGTCTGCTTGCCTTCAGCGGGTTGCACTGCAGAAAGATAAACCATACTTCGCGTTCGGAACATTGTAGCAATATCATCGCTGGTTAACCCTTGGATAGTGATGTAAGCCATACCAGTCACGGTTATAAGGACGGTGCCAAACCCAATTCGTTCAGAGATACCATGTCAACGTTGTCTTCGTGGATCTGATGTGTTGGAATACAGGGCCTGCACAGTAACATGATGGTGACGAGTAAAACCCGCATTGTAGTACATAAGAACGAGTAGGTAACCCTCGTCACATTCCCTAAAATAGCACCTTAGACTGGATAAATAAAATGAATAATATATAATCGCCATTGTCACTTTGCTTAGGTTTACATGAAAGTTAAAACGACAGTCGAGATAGCAGTTGCTCCCAGAACGACGTAGCCGGTGGCGTAAGCCCCCTTAACGCTAAGGACTTCAAAAATATCAGCATCTGACCAATGCAGTATGAAATGGCATTTACATTTGCCCATGTCCCACCCCAGGTGCCTCAATCCGTTGAAAGAGTGGAATGCAAAGGGTGCAGCAAGAAGCACTTTCCCAGCGTACTTGACTGCATCAGGAAGACTCGCAACGAACTCGACGACGTGCGCGCTGTCGAATGTTCCCGGGGCAATCAGATACGCCATCGAGAAACCATACAGTACTAGAATCGTTGGAAAGGGGATATGTCTAATGCAAGACGTGTACGTACGGACGCTAAGGCCAGCTCCAGTCACACGATTTGCTATTGAGCCCAGCCATGTCAATTGAGGTTGATAGATAGTGAAATGAGGACTAGATGGACGATTTAACCGTTGTTTATTCAGTATTTCTGAAGATGCAGAGGGTGGGAGGGACTGTGTATGGACATTGCTTTACATTCGGTATCAGTCTCGCTATTTGTTGGACAAGCTGCGTGATTCACCATTTCGCTGCCGTACGAAGTCCCGCATAATGTCTCGCTGCATTGAAAAAGATTCAGCTTTGGCACGCACGCATGCGACATTTTCAAGCTCACATATGTTGGTATTGAAGGCTGTTCTTCTTAGTGACGCTCCAAGCCCAAGAGTCCTGGACAACATGGTTGGAAGATGAGAACGGCGATGCCCGGAAGACTGCAACAAAATCACGTGACAAGTATAAAATAATAAGGATACATGCAAGAGTAATTAAATAAATGCTAGGTCTAATAAGTTACGAATATGCTACAGGTCTAGTAATAGGTAGAATAAGTAGAGGCACTCAAGATATCATGCATTGCGTATGCAACTTCTAAGGATACTTTTCAATCCAAGGTAAACAGCGTCATCGATATTCGTCAACTTCTAGCCCTCGTAGCCCGTCCTTCACTAGATCTGCGCTTCCAATCGTCTGGGGATTGCCCTTCTGACCATGTTCCACTGATTGGGTCAAGATCGAAATCGCCATCTCTATAGCCATATCTTCTTTCCAACAACTTCAACAAGGGATTCCTCAGGGCAGGATCCATGCGGACTGCCTCTCCAGGATGATAGCTACTGACGCCATGACGCGAGAGACTTTCTTCGAAGAGAGCTTCTTCGAAAGTGCAGTCGCAGTTGAGTTTTCCTGGTGGTGCATTCCGTGGAGCATGTTTGCGCCGTTCCCTCCGAGAATCGTGCCATGCACAGAGCGCATTACCAGCGCGGTTCAGAGAGCAAAATATTTTCTTCCTAGCTTCCGTACGAGCATCCCAACCGGCCTGGAAGCTTGGCGAATGTGCGGGGCGAATATATCCGCGCGTCCTGTCAATCAGAGCCGCACGCCGACACTCTTGTTCCAGTTGGCGAACCCTCTCGCGAAGAAACACTACCTCGTCACAAAAGGGTGTTTGATCGAAAGATACGACTGCAGCGCCAACTGAATGCAGGAAACTGTCAGTTGAATGCGGAGAAGTTACAGGATACTGCTGCGGGGAGCCAGATGACGAGACCGACAAAAGAGACTCGGGAGAGTGATGTCGCGACGAGAAGTTCAAGTTCGTTGATGGTGAACGGCTACCGTTAGGGTAATAGGCAGTGAGAGGCGTTTGTGCCGTATCCCAAATGAGTGTAGGTGCCTGAGAATCCCTGGCAGGTGACATTGAGGATTCGCCCATGGCGCCCGCCAGACTCGAAGTTGGCCTCTGAGTCTAATGCAATGTGAACATTAATTACACATGAAGAGGAAATGATGTGCGTACAATGATCGACATAGAATGGGGAGTGTACTCATCCCCGTCCATAGATCGTGCTCTGCTAGACCGAGCTCGCATGTTTAGCCAATGGTCATCTTGGTTTTGCGGTGTCGACATGATACCGGAAAGATAAAAGGTCTGTAATTTGAGACCCTAGAAGAATACCGGGTATTTTAGGAGGGCTAAAAGTGATAGAGTGGACGACGAACACTGGACCCATTTTATTATTCTTCGAGGGGGAATCTGAAGATCAACCGTCCTGGATCTGTCTGGCGGTGCACTCAATAGAGACGAACAAGGCAACGACCACTCGTACCTGGACGATGGATGCGGGAACACCAGCAACCAAGGTAATTACCATGTCGTGGTAGCAATGTGATGAGAGATGACAGCGGGGCTGTACGTTAAAATCCGCTGTTGATGAACGTTTCAAGATAAAGTTTCCGCGATTAGGAACGGTTGAGCGATTTTATGGATTTTATGTATTTGTTATTTAGCTGGTGGTCCACATGCTGATTTCTAAACTAACAAATCTAAAACGTGTACGGGTGTGGTTGTGAGACATGTGGACCGACTCGGTCGACGCCTCGGCCAGCGAATGTTTCGCATTGCCACTATTCGAACTGAAAGTCGTTGTCTTCATAACGAGTGACATTCTTCCACTCTTTTCCTTTGATCTTACTCCGTATGCTATAAGCCAAGTCAGTCGTTGCTTGTCCGGTCAAATAACAACGAACTAACTTCATATCAGACGGGAGCTCCACTTCCCCCGTCTCCATGTTAATATTCGTGATTGTTGTAATCTCTACAGCTGGTTTTCCGGGGCATCTGCGTTAGAGTAGAATAGATATTCGATTTAAATAAAAATAAAAATAACACTCACAGCTTGAAAATACGGGGAATTGGAAAACATACTATTTCCTGGGAAATATCGCTCCTTGATTCCTGGGAGGTTTCGCTCCTTTTTTCGACGTTGCACATGTATTGTACAATTTCGGCGACGCGACAACGATGGTCATCCATATTCCGCGATCACGTGTTAATTTTTTCGTCTTTTCTTATCATCTCCATCTTCTAAACAATGGTTTTTAAGGTTGCAGGTGCAGAGCCTTTCTTTCCGTCCTTCCAGAAATCTCACACAGGTTTCGTAGACATCTCCCTTGCGGCATTCGGTCGCAAAGAGATTGAGATCGCAGAGGTGATGGATTGGTTGCTGGCGGAGTGTTGTTCGCTGATCATGTTCATAGAATGAGATGCCTGGTCTCATGTATATGAGAGAGAAGGTGCCATTAATTGATGAATGCGATGAGCTAATCTCAATTATTTGTATAGTACCGATCCTCCCAGCCGTTGAAAGGTGCTCGCATTGCAGGATGCCTTCACATGTACTCGACGCTTGTTTGTCGGATTGTGAGCGTGATCTGAACCACCCTTAGGACGATACAGACTGCCGTTCTCATTGAAACGCTTACTGCTCTTGGTGCAGAAGTAACATGGTCCTCCTGCGTCCGTACTATTGCTTTCAATATTTCTTCGCCTTATTTGATTTATCCAGAATATCTTTTCGACGCAAGATCACGCTTCGGCCGCGTAAGTGTAATCGAATAATTTAATCCATCTGATTTACTTTGTTCTAGTATTGCAGCGACTGGTGTCCCCGTCTTTGCCTGGAAGGGAGAGACTGACGAAGAATACAACTGGTGCATTGAGCAGACCATTGCAGGGTTTGCGGGTGGTAAACCTCTCAATATGATTCTTGATGACGGGGGAGACCTCACTCGCATGGTGCATGAACAATATCCTCAATATTTGCAAGGTTTGTATAATACTTTGTTGAGTATAGATTCTTATTACCTCCAGGCATTCGGGGCTTATCCGAGGAAACTACCACTGGTGTTCACCACCTTTACAAGGCGTTCCGCGAGGGCAAATTGAAGGTGCCTGCCATTAACGTGAATGACTCTGTGACAAAGTCCAAATTTGACAATTACTATGGCTGTCGCGAGTCGCTCGTCGATGGTATCAAGCGTGCCACTGACGTTATGCTCGCCGGTAAAGTTGCTGTAGTAGCAGGATACGGTGATGTCGGTAAAGGCGTATGTTGATTTAATACCGCACATTCAAGCTCTAAATTGATTCTCCAGTGCGCCGAGTCCCTCCGATCATATGGTGCTCGAGTCATCATTACTGAAATTGACCCCATCAATGCTTTGCAAGCCGCTATGGCTGGGTATGAAGTCACCACTATGGAAGATGCAGCGCCAAGGGCAAATGTTTTTGTAACCACCACTGGCAACCGAGATATCATTACCAAGCAGCACTTTGAAGTTATGCAAGAAGATTCAATCGTTTGCAAGTGAGCAATGAACTGAGATTGAAAGTCGGTCTTTAACCTAGCCAATGACGTGAAGCATCGGGCATTTTGATGTGGAGATTGGTGTTGCATGGTTGAAAGCGAACGCAAAATCCGTTGTTAATGTTAAGCCTCAAGTCGATCGCTTCACTATGCCTTCGGGTCGCCACATTATCCTCCTTGCCGAGGGCCGTCTCGTCAATCTGGGGTATGTACATTCACATAGCTCAGCCTCGGCTTAGAGTTGAAGTTAATGTGGTGCAGATGCGCGACCGGTCACCCGTCATTTGTGATGTCTTGTTCTTTTACTAACCAGGTCCTGGCTCAAATTGCACTTTGGACTACTCCCGAGAAGTTTCCTCTCGGGGTGCACATGCTCCCGAAAGAACTCGACGAAGAAGTTGCACGCGCTCATCTCTCCAAGTTGAATGTCAAACTTACGACTCTGACCACAACCCAATCTGAGTACCTCGATATTCCAGTCAACGGACCTTACAAAGCGGTACGACTAATATCTCAGTTTATGGTCTTCATGACGTATAACATGTCCCGGCTAGGCACACTATCGTTACTAAATTATGCAGCGCAATTCAACTTGCGCACTCATCGTTGGCCTCAACGAGCCTTCGGCATTCGAACGGGAGAGAAGATCCTCAACGATTACCATTTTTTTCTGCTCCTACCAACTTTTATTTAACGGTGTTGGCCGAAGGAAACCAGAGCTATATACATTTCAATTGAAGTCTGCATGACGACCATTATTCGTCAGTAACTAGTAAAAAAAAGTATGCTGCAAAGCCCAAAGATGGCTGAGATTCTGCAACTTCACCAATCAGGTAATAAGCAACGAATTCGTTGATGATCAATCGGTTGTTCATTTTCTGTTGAGTTCGAGATTACAGGGGCACGATGGCGTGGAAGGCGTTCCAACCGTTGGCCGTATGAAATATCAAAGATGGAAGGATCAAAGAATAGCACCGGTTATTCAAACTCTGATGAATTCGCAGACTGCGGGGCAGATACCTATTTAACCCATAATGTTGGTGATGGAGTAGATCTTCACAACACGGTTGGAGCTCGCACTATATGAACTGAGCGCGGCTATTCGGATGTTTAGCACCTAGGCAAGCTGGGCTCACAAGAGTCCCCGGGTTTCTAGGGATCCGGCAATCAACCGGTGGCATGACAAGAGATCAGCAGTATACAGCGGCGACTGCATAGATACGTATTTTCCCTATTGATTAATGATTATTCAGTGTGGAATGGTGGCTATCGCTGCCTCAGTGTGCGTTGCACTGGCACCATGTATGTTTTTGGAAGTGACTAGTGACTAGCGACTAGTGACAATGTCGTAAATGTCAATTGATGGGCAGTGAGTGTTCTTAATATTTTGATCATGTCACGCTTCCGTCGGATCTTTCTCCTTAAGTACACTGCTGCCAGCAAGGTTATTTTGCCATAGCAATATCGACAGCGCCACAGTTAAGGGCTGGCAACCAGTAAGGATGCCTTCCCGCTGCGTGGGACTGCCTGAGCAACGGGTGAACCAGCTTGGAGACCAGGCGAATTTGTGGGCGCTGTCAGTGTGCTTGTGGCAGGTACTACATTGAAGGAGCGGGAGTGATCCGATGAGTACTTATCATACTTATCGATCACCGCGCAGCAGATATGAATACAAAAATATAACACTTGAACTTTTACACTCTTGATGAACTACGCCAACATTCGCTCGGTATTGTCGCAAGATCCGCAATGGAACAGCTCGAACGAGTCCACCGTACTTGAGCCTTTCCACTTTGTCATGTCTAACCCCGGAAAGGAAGTTAGGAGAAAGCTGATCGAGGCGTTCAACATATGGTTGAATGTGCCAAACGACCAGTTGAAAATAATCGCGGACGTTGTGAGCATGTTCCATACCGCGAGCCTTATGTGCATCCTATCCTATGATTGTCGGAGGATAGCTAACGTTGAACCAGGGTAGATGACATTGAAGACGACTCACAGCTTCGGAGAGGACAGCCTGTTGCGCATAAGATTTACGGCATTCCGCAGACGATCAATACTGCGAATTACGTTTATTTTCTTGCGTATCAGGAGCTGTTCGCGCTGCGAAACAACACACCTGCGCCTCACGATCTGGACAAGATCGTGACCGCGGAACTACTCTCGTTGCATCGGGGACAGGGAATGGAGATATTTTGGCGCGATTCTCTGCGTTGCCCCTCAGAGGAAGAATACATAAACATGGTTAGCCAAAGTGAGCATAAATCACTACCAATGATCCGGTACTCATAAGGGCAGAGACCGGGGGCTTGCTCAGGATAGGCATTAGGCTCATGATGGCATGTGCGACGACCAACCGAAACGTGTAGGGATTATTATGCACATGCTACTCTTTTGCTCATGTGCCCCAGGGACTACGTTCCGTTGGTTAACCTCATCGGTGTATTCTTCCAGATAAGGGATGACTACATGAATTTACAAAGCACGGAGGTACCTTATTTCTTTCGGTTATACGACGACCTTGCTCAAGTGCCGGTCTGTCAGTATTCAAACAACAAGGGGTTTGCAGAGGACCTGACGGAAGGGAAATTTTCGTTCCCGATTGTGCACAGCATACATGCCGACACTTCTAACCGACAAGTGCTGAGTATGTTTGTTGTCTTCTGTATGTCAGTTGATGATGCCTACCTTGGTCAGATGTTCTGCAGAAGCGGCCGTCAACACCGACGCTGAAGCTACATACGATCGAATACCTTCGGAAACACACCCGGTCGTTTGAGTACACGCTCTCTGTACTGGCCACGATGGAAAGGCATGTGCGGGAGGAGATTGCGAAGCTTGGTGGAAACACCGGGTTGGACGCGTTGGTGGACTATCTGCACGTGTAACGCCCCCTGGAAGCGGTGTGGCTTTATTTAGACATCCCACCACCATGGACACCCAACGATATATATTTTTCTGGAAGACGAACGAAAAATAGTGAGTGGAAGAGTGTACGATTTGAGCGATGTGATGATAAGATGCAGTGGATGGGCATCGCAGTGGTACTACTCGCCGTTCACCGCCACAATCGATATTGGGGGGCGGCAGGAGACGGTCGAGTTTCCGACTGCGGAGCACTGGATGATGGTACACAAGGCGCTCCTTTTCGGGGATATTGATGTTGCGCGCGAAATACTGGAGATCAAGGAAGCAACATCGAGTAACATGGCCGCGGTGAAGGCGCTTGGACGGAAGGTGTGGGAGTTTAAGGAAGAGGTGTGGGTGGCTGAGCGGGAGCGGATTGTGCTGGAGGGTAACAAGCTCAAATTTGGACAGAACGAGGAGTTGCGTGCGAAGCTGCTGGCGACGGGAGAGAGCGAGCTGGTAGAGGCGAGCCCGCGGGACCGAGTGTGGGGTGTGGGATACGGAGCGGCGAACGCGCCGAAGCATCGGGAGCGGTGGGGGAAGAATCTGCTAGGGCGGGCGCTGGAGGAGGTGCGTGCGATGGTGCGTGGGGAGGGGCGGGCGGAGGGGCGGGTGGAAGGGCGGGCGGCGGGAGGCGCGGCGGGAATAGATTAGAGCTCCTGTCTCGTGAGAATGTGCCAAGGATCCGATGCCTGCATCCTCCCATCGCGCAAAACCCCCTCAAACGCCCTCCACAAACGTATGGAACGTCAAAAAAGACTTTTCTATCCCGCAGCCCACCCACTCTCCGTCGCCCCCGTTAGTCGCTCCCAATGCCGCCCACGATCCATTCGTCGTCCGCGTCTTCCCAAATTCCGATCGCAACTCTCTTGCTGTCCCCACTCTAGACGACTCAGATGACTGGCCAGAGGTCGGCAAATCCTCACCCCACAAACCGCCCAAACCTCCCAAGCCTGCAGAGCACCCTCATCCCAACCCAAGGAAGAGTGCGTGTCTTTCTCTTCCATCGTTTGCACACTCACCACCCTCAGGCGAGAAAAAATGGATCCCACTCCCCGCAGACCAGTGGCAGGCTCCCCCTGAACCCAAGACACGGCCGAAGAACGGGCATCACTCTAAAACCAATGTGCTCAATGGTAGCGCCCCCAATGCGAGTGCGTCTCAGAGTCGCGCTCACTCGGGTCACAACTCTGTCTCCCAATCCGCTTCGCCATCCCGCATCAACAGTAGATCGGGCAGTGTCCAGTCTAGTCCTCGAATTCCTCGAAATAAACGTCTGGTCAATGATGACCTCGACAATTTGGGCGCTCCTCACACTGACTTGCAACCGTACCCCGAGAACCACCCTGGCGCGTCAGGACACGTGCCAATGGCATATCCTACCCCGGTATATGGCCCCGACGGCACCCTTGCCCCGTACTATTCCCGCCAACATCCCTCATTCCCTCATCATCACCGCCGCTCATCTGCCCACTCCCCTTCAAACGCTAGCCAGGGAAACACCCCTCCGTTGTATCCTCCTCCGCCTCCCCTGCACTATCCTGGCCCAAGTGCACCTTACCCGATGTACCCTCCTTACCCTTACGATTATGGCATGACGTCCCCACAGCAATCTTATTTATACTGGAACGGCGGTACCGAATCTTATCCTTACCCTCAGACATTACGAAGCCCAATGCAACAATACAACGCCGAGAGACCTTACGTGCAGCAGCCTGCACGGGTCCCTCTCCCACCTGAACAGTCTCAGGCCGTCGCAGGCTACGTTCCCGCGGTCCCGCTCAATGATAAAAATGAGAAAGAAAAGGTGATGTTTGGTAGCATCCCTCCTGATTCGACCCGATCACCGGCACCCATGTCACCTCCTCCGTCGAACGAATCAACGACATCTGAGCCAAAAATAGAAGTCGTCGAAAGAATGATGACTCTCTTCACGATTGGAATGAGTGCAAGCGAAGCAGGGAGCGCTCGTTTGCGATCGCGGACGCGTTCATCCAAGGCTCGAAGTCGGACATCTCTAACTGGATCTCCAACTGCCGAGCCTGGCAAAGGCGCTGCAGAGGTCAAAGTCATTGATCTGACAGATCAGGAAACCAAGTGGAAGTTTGGTTTCGCAGAGGGTGAGATCTTTCCACCCTTACCTCTCAAGGGGTTGCCTTCCGCCGATGCTGCCGCTCCCGAGACACAAGCCTCTTCCTCCGCTGTCACACCCTTGTCTAGCATTAGCGCTAGTCTTCCTTTTGAGGTTTCTCTCGGTGACTCAATACCCCCAACTCAACCCGGTAGTGCGAACGCTAAGAGCGCCGCACTCCCAGGCACGGAAGATTCTGATCCGTTCAAAATCAGAGATTATGGATACGGCTTCGGATCTGGGACGAATGTTGCTCCTGAAGTTGCTCCTGACTCCAAGCCCACGAGAGAACGTCGCGAGAAGAGCGAAGGGGAGCAAGAGAAAGAGGGTGGCGGAGAGCGCGCGCGCGATAATCGACCACGACGCGGCGGCGGCGGCTATGGGAACTACGGGTCTTATGAGAGGGGAGGGCATGGTGGGAGGCGAGGACGAGGCCCCAATAGCTACCCCAGGGGCTACAATCGCGGCTATTCCAATCGTGGGGGGTCGCAACGGCATCCACCTCCCCCGCCGCAACTGTCTCCATCTCAATTCCAGCCACCTTTTCTGCCGATGGGTGAAGCTCCCAATGGCTATTACCATCCTCCCAATCAAGTACCCCCGTTCCCTTACGACGCCTATCCTCCGACGCAGTTCTCATCCACTCTTATGCACGCCACTCCCTCAGCATCAGCACCTCCCATGCCTGCACCACAGTCTCAACTATCATTTCCCTTAGATTCCACTCGCTATTGGCTTCTCGGCCAGCTAGAATACTACTTGAGTTCTCAAAACCTTGCGCAAGACTTTTACCTCAGACAACAGGCAAGTCTATCACGAGAGTCTCTACCACGGCCATCTAACGTTCGTAGATGGACGCAAAAGGTTGGATCCCAATAATAACATTGGCCTCATTCAACCGTGTCAAGAACCTCACTCATGACTATCAATGCGTCAAGGACGTGCTCACACTCTCTTCATTGCTGACAGTCAAGCACGATTGGGTAAGGATGCATGGATGGGAACGCTTTGTGCTGCCAAATGCAGCACCCAGCAAGGTTGAGCCCTCAGATGAATCTGGACCCGAAGTGGGCAGTAATCCACTTAAACATGATTCGACGGATCCAGGTCCAAGAAGAAATATTGACGGAACTGAACATGCTGACGCCGAAGAAGAGGAAGAGGAAGACGTCGTTTTCGTGATGGGAAAAGAAGCAAGCTGGTCCCCACAGGCAGCACGCCCTCATACGTAACCACAAGACTGTCACTCTTTTCTTATTCTGTTTGTATACACGCTTGGAATGGTCTTTGCATGTGCAGGCGGCTCGTTCACTCTTCCGAGGGTAACCGCTACGTATCGTTGTTATTAACAAAATTAGCCGAGTTCCTAATTCAGAGATATTATCGTCATATGGTTGATGTGCCTGGGAATTGGTTTTGCGTAACGACCAGGTGATTATAAACTGACGGTAAAATTTGAATAAGCCGAGGAAAAGATTCAAGCACATCGATAATTGGCCAGCGACCTCTTACGTTCTGGATGCCGTCATCGACAAGAGCCAACAAGGACGCGCTATCCATCCAACTTGCGGTAATATTTAGTAGGATCAATAGTACCGCAATCGTGGGCTGTGCCGTTGGTCATGAGGACCAATCTTGACATTGGGTCTGTATTTATCGGGCAATATTACACCAGTCTAACTATAATGCACCAGTTGGCTGGTATCGACTCCTTCCAGGGTCTCCTTACTCCATCGCCGCCACTATAGCATGCCCGCACTCAAGACCGCCCGCAAGCCCGTCTGGCCACCACATCCTCCCGCGAATGAGTCCGAAGATGCGGCCCGTGTGCGCTTAGAAGAGGAAGCAGAAGCAAAACGCGTCAGTGAATCAATTGACCGTGCCCTCTTGGCGGAACGCGAGCTGGTCAAGAAACAGTCTTCCGGGCCCAAGTTGCTTCTATTGGGTATCTCATCACTTTCTTCGTTACAATGCCCCAATAATTTTTTCCCCCTCCAGGCCAGGCGGAATCCGGAAAGTCAACGATTTTGAAGAACTTCCAGCTGCATCTTTCTCCAAAAGCATTTGACGCAGAGGTATGTCCTTCCCTTGAACATGAGATACATTTTTTTCAAACCTGCATAGGCAATCGTATGGTCTCCGGTCATACAACTCAATCTTGTCCGTTCCGTCAACTTTATTCTCAACCTTTTAAACGACAACTGCAAACACCGCCGAGAGTCAGCAACGGCAACGCAATCAAGACAGCGGGATGGACCCAGACGACATCTTATCCGTCTAGCGCCGCTCCGTCATGTTGAGGACAGCCTCACCAAAAAGATATCGGGGTCACCACGAAACTCTCGCGCTCAGGAGAAAACTATCCATTATCATCCGTCCAAGGCATCGGAAATCGAACTACGCTCAGGCTCGGGCTGGAAAGGACTTTTTAAACTCAAACGACAGACAGACATAGCCGATGCGGATGACGGCTCGAATCGGAGGATTTTAGCAGCCTGTGCCGATGATATCTTTCGCATGTGGGCGGATCCAGCAGTCCGGCAATGCCTTGCCACTAATGACATTGTACTTGAAGACCAACCCGGTTTGTAAGTCATATCCGGCAGTTACTACGGGATGCAATTAACAATAGGGGTAGTTTTCTGGAGGACGTAAAGCGCATCACCGAGGAGAATTACATACCAACGCCAGGCAGGTACCCAACTATAAATGGCGTACCTGTGCTCAAATTCGGATATAGCCGATATCTTACGTGCCCGCGTAGCAACCATCGGCCCGGAAGAACACCACATACATGTGGAAGGTGGACGTGAGCAACATCTTGTCTTTTCTGGGTCACCCAGCATCTCAGTCATTTACAGTCACCGAGAGAGCGCACCATTGGACAATATATGATGTCGGTGGGTACCGAAGCCAAAGAGGTATGTTGCCTATGTTAGTGCCTTTTGGCCCGATCTCATAATCTAAACTAGCGGCGTGGGCACAGTTTTTCGATGATGGTTAGCTCCGTTCAGTCGGGGTCAACTGATCCTTGCTGACCGACAGGTTTAGTGAATGTCATCATCTTTTTGGCTCCAATGTCAGCCTTTAATCAGACTCTTGCCGAAGACGACGGTATGAACCGATTGGTACGAGCATGGAGTAGTATGGGGGACAGAAACTGACCTTTGCCAAGGTGGATAGTATGAGGCTGTGGGAGCAGATCTCCGCCAACAAGATACTCGCTTCCGTTGAACTCATTTTATTCCTAAACAAACTAGACATTCTTGATGTCAAGCTCAGGTCAGGGATTCAAATAGCACAGTTCATCACGTCTTATGGCGATCGGCCGAACGATACCAAGCATGTTGCGAAATGTACGTTACCGTTCTTTCGACGATGATTAGAGCTCACAACTCTTTGGCAGACTTGCGAGACGTTTTTGTAGCGCTACATCAACAATACTCGCCCAAAAAGAGAAAGATGTATCCTCATTTAACTTGTGCCATTGTAAGCTTGTATTGATTTTATGCATTGACTAGCACTTATCGGATAACGGCAAGGATACACACGCTACTTCATCAGTTATTAATCAAGGCAAGAGACATTGAATTGCAAAATATTTCCATCCTAACGTCTACTGCAGTCCAGGATCTTGTACTAGTCAAACTTCTAGCGCAAAGCAATATCCTTTAATGCTCTTACAAACCAATTTAATACCATGTACCATGTAATAGTGCATATCTTGTACTGCTAATTGTAGCTAATTGGAATACATTTCTTATTTATGTAGCATGACGTAATACTTCAAGGCGCGGCGCCGCGCATTGCCTCGTCACTTCCTCCTCCAGCCATGGCGAAGACCTCAGACATTATCCTTATAATCGCATGTACACTCAATGGAAACTGTATAATAGGCTAACACATCGTCAGATCGCCATACTTTTTCCTCCGGCCGCAGCGGGCATGATCACTGGATGTAGCTGCGACCTCCTCATCAACATCCTATTGACCATGTGGGTCCATAGGTTGCGACTTGAGCGCTGTACTTGACACTTGACAGATTGGGCTACTTCCCTGGTCACCTTCATGCATTCTGGCTCATCTACAAGAAGATGCAAGCTGAGGAGAGGTATGGAGTTGGCGGATTCCTGTGTAAGTTGCTCTCGTCCATGAATCATGAACTTCATGTCTCAGACTTTTCACGCAGACGTTGGAAACGGCGTATACGAACCGATATACCAAGTTCCGGGAGGTCATGTACACTATGGCGCTACCGGACCGTAGACACCTCATGTCCTTGATACTGCATATGTTTTCTTTCCCACAACGTAATAATGAATGGACGTTATCTCTGTAGAATGGAGCTTGCCATGGATTATCGATTAAAGCTTAAAGCTCCAAGGGATTAACGATACAGCTTTAACTAAGTTACATTGCAATCTGTCAATTGATTCGAGAGAGAGATTGGATTTGGAATCGAATATGATTTTCTATCAACGTGTAACACAAAAGTAATCTAGGATGATCAAATGTGAATATGGAAGAAATTAGAGGTGGGACGATAAGTCTCTGGGGGCGATACCATGCATCGCACCCACCACTTGCTGAACAGACCGAATCATCTCCAGGTCTTCTGCCCTTTCTAGGTCCTCAGAAGTCTTGTTTGAGGCCACAACAATGAAGCATGGGACACCAGTATCAAGAACTACAATTGCAAGGCGGCGACAGTCGGCGGTCAGTTTATGCAAGATGGCAGGCAATGCAAGTAGACGCATCGTGTGCGGTTTCTTGCCGACACTAAGTTGATTATTCTCGACCCATTTAAGCTGGTCATCCGCTGTCAGGGGGAAAGCAAGGACTCTAGTGAACAACGGGCCCATTGACGCGGTGAGCATTGACTAAACGTGCTGACTTGGGAAGGGATTCGCGAGCTATCAGGGGTAAGTTCGGGCCATTATCCTGTATACTCTTTTTTTGTGAATCATTCCTGCGAAGGATTAGCACGCTGAGCAGGGATACGCACATTTTGGGCAGCTTGTGACTTGTGACTCCCCACTGCAAGTATTGATAAGGTGCATTACTGATCCCTTCAACTATCAACGTATCAGCGATCAACGTTATGAAGTTATTATGAACAGTTGTCCGTCGCTAGTACACAATTTGCGTGGATTTTTCCCGGGTGCCCAGAACCCTCAATGTAGCAACGCAATGTTCGTATTGGAGGGGATTATAATGTTTATAAAGTCAGATCAAGTAAGTTGTCGTTCAACGTTCAATATGGATTCATCGTATCTCATTCAACGAGACTAGGTCTTGACTATCTTCAACGTTTCATCGCCTCACGTGCAATCCATGCTTTTTTCCGGCGTTATGCTCCCAGGTTCCACCCTGGAACACGGGAAGTACAGCACCAAATCATCAATGACTGGATAAATGACGAAAACCCGCCCAAGCGTCTCTTGTGGTTATTGGCCCTGCCGGAGCAAGATTAACCTTTGATGTATGGCATTGTCCAGCTCAAACCACCGCTGAGAGTCGCTGAAAGGACAAATTAGTAGCTTCTTTCTTCTTTCTCAGAAACGATGAAGCGTGTAGTGTTGCAGATTTATTGTTCTCAACACTGGCATGGCAATTAGCCAAGGCTATACCAGAAACATGCTCTTATATTGAATCTGCACTGACGGCGGTGCCTCTTCTACCTACCAAGGCCATTGACATCCAGTTTTACAAGCTTTTTGTGAACGTATTTGAAAAGCTTCTCCGTGACCTGCTCAAAGAAGTCCCTAGTCATAATCAATGGTATCGATGAGTGTGCTGACGAACAAGTTCAAAAGGATATATTACAGCTAATAGGAAACGCGTTGGCGCGGCACAACTTTCCACTGTGCTTCTTAATATGCAGTAGATCAGAACCTCACATTCAAGTGGCATCTCATCTGGAAGCTATACAAACTTTTGGGCGCGAAATCGAATTGCACGATGCTTCGGCAGATATCCAGAGGTACCTGAAAGAAGAGTTCCACCGCATTTTCACGCAACAGGTGTTACCTCACCCATCGGACGAAGAAATCGACCAGCTAGTTGCCAAGTCCTCTGGCCAGTTCATTTTCCCATCGACTGTTGTCAAGTCCATTGACGACGAAGATTGCAAACCCCAGGGAGCAGCTTGATATCATCCTAGGGCTTCGTTCATCCAAATCATCATCACCCTTCTCATTGGACCAACTTTACACTCAAATAACCAGACATCAGGTTCTTGAGAGATGTATTTGTGCTCGTGATTGCCTTTGGTCGGCCCAAAATTAATTTCATTTGTCGCCGCTTACGGATCGATGAAGATGATTTACACGGAAATTGCGCAGGATGCATTCGCTTCTACATTTCTCGTATAACATCATCATCCAAAGCTATCATCTTTCCTTGCATGACTCCTTTCAGGACAACAGGCGCTCAGGCAGATATCATATACATCCTTTGCGTGTAGTGTTGCTACGGTTACCTCGAAAGGCCCGATCGTTGGGGAAAAGAGCGGCTGCAGCAGCGTTCCTTCTGCGTGTGTTACCATATTTCTGCTGCTCCTTGTTGTGTTCATCCTCCGATGGGGAAGACTTGTGCGACAATGTAATGGCATGTATATGCTTGCCCTGTATATTGTTTTCTGAGGGAACTGTCGATGCTTTAGTTTCTGAGGACCCGTCTGTCTAACTACTTATGGTTGAGTTACAATCGAGATGGACCGTCATGGGGAAGGATGAAATAAGTGGCATCAGCAGCTCACCATGACCGGTCACTTTCTGCTTTCACGTTAGCTTTAACTTGCACTACTTTGGCTCACTTGACGAGAACACTTCATGTACTCTATGGCACTACCTCATGTCCTTGATACTGCATATGTCACAGTTTTCTTTCCCACAATGTAATAATGATGAACGTTATCTTTGTAGAATGGAGCTTGCCATGGATTATCAATTAATGATACAACTTAAACTAAGTTACATTGCAATCTGTCAATTGTGATGTGGTATGGATATGGATGAAAGAATGTAGGAAGTCCTTCTAAATGTGCCTATTCGAGATATCGGAATTGAATGAGTGTCGTTAACTATTTTACGAAAGGATTAGTTGATTTTTTCTCTGGTGCATTGGGTTGAAGTCCTTGCGAACTGAAAGTGCTCATGGAGAAGCGAGACGTAAGCTCCTTGACTGGTTGACGAGGCTCCGGCCCTCTACGACGTGTACGAGTAGCTTCGCAGTAGATGGATGGTGCACCATGTGAACTGACGACGCTAAGGGGTCGCACGTCGTCATCGGCATCAGGGGTTCGGTGAAGAGAGTGACCGTGTCGTGATCTTCGTGGCGATGGCGTTTGTCGATATTGATCAATAAACTTCAACATAGAGTCGTCATCATCGCCTCTCAATAGTCCATCGGATGAGTTCCTTGCCTCTTCGGCATCCTTGAGGTTGGCAAGTTTCAAGCTTTCACATTGGCTGTGACGATGCTGGTTCTTGGAGTGGCCAAAGAGCCTCTCTCTGAATCTGGCCAAACGCCATCTCCGGTTTCCTTTTTGATCGAGTCCCTTGCTCGCAGCGAATTTAGCAGTCTGCTTAGCACGACGCTTCTTGGCTCTGCGTCGGCACAACCAGAGAAAGACGACAAAGATGAACGCGCATCCAAGCGTCATCAGGAGAATTTCCCACCACGTAAGAGGGCGGCGCACTACCACAGATGTTGGATTGTTAATACCTGTTACAGATGGGAGGGGAGGTAGAGAGTTTGTCTGTGACCCTTGAGGGACGATGACGAGGTCAGATAGGCAAACACCTAGCCCAGGAACAATGGTGGTGTTATCGGAACAGTTGGCCTTCGAACATGAGCCAGATCGCAGAACCGACCCGGTATCAGAACAGGCAAGGCAGTTGCTTGGTCCTGCTCCTGAACAGCTTGAACAACTTGAATCACAGGGCAGGCACGTAGATGTAGTTGTATCAAAGAATTGCGATTTGCCACACGTAGGAAGACAGCGCCCACTGGAAAGAACCGGACGATTTGGTGGACAGCTGCTACACTGACTAAAGCTATTACCGGAGCACGTAGCACAATCGGGATGACACGTAAGACATGAACCAGACGACCCGAAGGTGTTTTCCGGGCACGATTGCACGCATTTACCATTCGAGGCCAACTGGTTATTTGCACACGAGAGACAAAACGTAGACGATCCTGTGCAGGTGCTACATGACGAGTCACATGCTGGTAACACATGAATTTGAATTCATTTCAAAGTAGGCATGACGTACCTGTACATGTCAAATTATCTTGCGAGGATACGAACGTGCCGTTGGGACACTGCGGCACACATTGACCTTGAGATAGAAAGAATCCTGGCAAGCATCCAGTACATTGTAGTTGGCTGACCGTCGATGCGACGCTGAAATTGGGTATTTTGCATGAAGTACACTTTGCAGGACAACCTTATGTTATGTCAGCGGAATTTGCGTAGGAGGAACGATGGATGAACGTACTATCACACATACGCTTGTTGTTATCGGCGATGAGGTTCGTTCCGGTGCAAATGCCATCACTATTGGCAGAGACGCAAGCGCCATTCAAGGTGTAGAGTTGAGAGGTACAGAGCGTGCAATCATTTGATGTACCACCTTTACAGGACTGGCAAGACGCATCGCAAGGTTGGCATGAGTTCCCATTGCTGAAGCTGGCATTTGGACAAACAGTGCCCGTGCTCGTGGTCTGTTGCGGAGGATTGCACTTGGTAGTGTCGGTTGAGTCTTGTGAAAAGCCCTGTTGACATTGGAGACATGTGCCAGATCCGTCTGCGCATTGAGCACAACCTAGTTTACATACTATGAAAGGTATTCAGCGGAATGTATCTCGCATGGTGATAAGAAACATTACTTACCATGACAGTCACCAGCAGACGTCAGATAAAATCCAGGAGAACACTTGGCGCAAGCCGTTCCGTTGCTGGCCGTGGTGAAACCGGGGTTACACGAACATTGTCCATTAGACCCGCAAATTCCATTTAGGCAGTTGCAACTTGAAAGTGAATTATTGATGGCTGGCTGTAAGCATTGACCTGATCCATTGATGCCGTCGCTGCAACTGGCGCAACCGCTAGGGCATGGCTGACAATTGTGTCCGAAAAACTCTGACGCGCACGATTCGCAGGCTGAGCCAGAAAATCCTTGTGGGCACTGACAAGTCCCGGTGGCACTGCAAACACCAGATCCTGAGCAGGGCGGAGAGCAAGCACTAGATTCGAGGTCGGACAGAGACAAGGAGGTGGTAGCGCTTATAGGCAGTTGTGACAGATCTGGAACGGAATCCCACAAAATGAGGCGCTTGGAGCCTGCTTCCAAAGCAACCCATACGCTTGGTGCCAGAACAAGCGAACCTGCATTCAGTGGGACGGAGTTGTTGCCTACGGGAGAAGAGGGAAGACTAGCAAATGCAGTTCTCCCTGAATAAAAAGACCCGGTGAACGTCGCAATGCCGGGTTGTAGCAGGAGGTTAAGAGGAAGCGTGGCCGCCGATACATTGAATCCAACCGAAGGTGAAAGAGAATTAGTCGAAGATGATAGCGCGTTGTGGAGGAGTTGTGGATTAGTGTTGGATGCGTATTGTCCAGGAAGAATATGAATTTGGACAGGGGTCCCTGAACCAGACAGAGTAGCGCCAACTGGATAATCCGTGAGCACTTGGAGAATACAGTACGTGCGGCGTACCCACCAGTTACGTTAGAGTACCCTTCAAGACATTGTCCCGGTTGGCAAACGATAAAAGGCTGCTGGGCTACATGAGCACTTAGTTTCATGGTTCTAATGACGAGTGGTGGACATACCAACAACGAGGGAACACGTCCCTAAAATTATTAACGAAATGATATTCGCGTACATCGCGAGGAATACGTCGTGGATGGAATCAAGAAGGAAAAGCCGAGGCCAGCGGCTGAAATGGGCTGAGGAAAAGTGTGCTGGTCATTGTACTTTTCACGTATGGACTTTATTGTTCCCGCTTAACAACAACGGGCCGAAGTTTGGCTTCCCAAACAGAGGCTAGCGTCTTGAGTCTTCTTCAATGTGAGTCAGAAGAACTCTAGTTGACCTAAACATGAACGTCGGTTCTCGGTGGATGGCAAGTTTCCATCATGGATGTTGTTCTAGCTGACGTTATCACTTTCAGATCGTTCGTTCACTGATCTAGCAACGACAAATTCATATGAGGAGCAGCACCGTCAATGGGGCATGACGAATAATACTACAAGCGCTGGTATGTAGGCTATTGTACGTTTGTAAATGTAATCCTGCATTGTTTTCTTGCGAGATGAACACGAGTTGGTCGGTGAAATAGTTGGATGCGTGCACATGGCAACCTCAACATGCTTAGTAGGTAAACCCGGATTCCCGCTGTCCAAATGCGCAAAGTAATAACAGATAAATGTCGTCAACGTTCAAGAGCAATACCTATATCGCCATCTAAGCACTAAGGGAGGCTCTGAGTGGTTCAACACACCTTCTCTCGCCAAAGTCGCCCAGGCCAGGAATAATGTATGCCTTTTCGTTGAGACCTTGATCTATCCATCCGGTAATCTGCATATAATGGTGAGGGAAATACCTGAAAGGCGATGTGCATGATATACGTACAACTTTAAGTCTTGGATATTTCCCGCAGAATGTCTTGAGACCCTCTGGCGAGGAGATCTGAGATGCAACAGAATTAAGCGGCGGAATAACTAAATTAGCAGGGGCACTACCAAGTTTATAAAGATAATACGTTCTTCCGGCACCCCGTGTTCCATGAGGACTTCAACGGCCTTCATAGCGGATCCGCCCGTCGCTGTCCATGCATGCAACATCAGCTCACCGAAGTAAATCATGCCGCAACCCATACCAAGCATAGGATCAAGGAGAAGCACGTATCGCTCGGCAATATCTTGAGGGAACTTTGGCATCCTCAGCCCTTTATCATCAGCCAAAAGGCAAGGGACACACCTTTGAATAGAACAATTTTGGTTTAGCGGTTTCCTCGTCCTATCAATCGTAGTAGCGTATTAGTCCTGTGACACTGACAGGTGCAAGAGGACATACCCTCTGGATAAGGATTTTTCCGATTCTTACGCTTCTGCATACTTCCCTCAGCCCTGCTTCCATGGCCTGAGGACGGGGGACACACTGTTTGGAAACTCGAGGTCAGAGTCGTGTTCCGCTCACCTCGCCGGCCCGTAGAATAGAGACGCCGCATATCTTGCCCTTGAAACCCACACCTTCGTATATCGCACCCTACGGTGGTGGTATGATTACCCTTCCAACGCTCGCCCTAGCGCGGTTCCGGGCCTGCTCACCGTAGGTGTCTCGACTGTCTTTTTCACGACCGGAAGATGATTGAGCCCCTCTTCGACCAGCAGTCTGATGATACGATCCGAGTAGAATAAAAAGTCTCCCCGTGAAGTCTCTTTGTCTCGGATGATGGTATACAGCGCTTCCAACTGTGCAGTTTGTGGAAGAGTAAAGACAGACGGTGGTAGACGCGCAGAACTGTTATTGGTGAATAGGGCAGGTTGGGGAGGGAGCACGGGGATTGCAGGAGCAGCCATGTTTGTAGGGGGAGAAAGTCTGATGTTAGTAAATAAGAACGTCCCTCATATTAGCATTACTAAATCCTTCCCAAATGTCGACGTACACGCTTTCTAATCAGGCGTATGTCAAGATTTTCTTCCATGCGGCAAAGCATCCTCACAAATCTGTCAATGGAGTGTTGCTTGGAAAAATCCAAGGCGACGACATCGTCATCGAAGACGCCGTTCCATTGCTACATCATTGGACCAGCCTCAGTCCAATGATGGAGATTGGCCTTGATCTGGTGAGTGCTGAGCTGCGTATTCTATGCATCTGATTCAATCTCACGCGTTCTAAGGAAGGCGGGACAATATGCAGACGTTAAAGGACTGAAATTGGTCGGCTACTACCAGGCATGCGAACGTCTTGACGATACTGCTTTGGCTCCAGTGGGCGAGAAAGTAGCAGAGAAGATAAGAGCTGGCTTTGACAGGGCTATCGCATTTGTTGTATGTCTCAGGCTGGTTCTCTCCATGTTTCTGCACTCGTTACCCACATTATCCACAAAGATCAACGGTGAACTGATCGGAACCTCGCAACCTGCGCTTATTGTAAGGCTCTATTGCATTTTCGTAGGATCATTAATACAAAGTAACAACGTAGCCATATGTACCCAGCGGTACATCATGGAAACCGCATCCAGAAAACAGCACGGCTTTTGCACCCAAGTCAGCGTTCCAGCTAGCTTCGATTGACATGCCTGGCCGTGCGGTCAAACTGGTACAGACCGATCACCTTCACCAGGCTTTTGGTGATTTCGACGATCACTTGGAGGATGTCACCATAGGTCAGAAAGTGCCCTCCCACTGATTCCGTCATTGCTCATCCCAGGTGGTAGATTGGTTGCGAAATACAGTCTGCCTGCCTTCTGATCTGTGACCTTGGAACGAATTGAATGGCAGGTATATTAGGTAGATAAATACACGCATGATTAAAATTTTCGGTACCAATTCTAAAGATGATGGGTTAGTATCAGTAGCACTCTAAAAGGCAGAGACCGAGATCAGAAAAGCCATGATTTTCATTGTCCATATTCTGATCCAAGCACAGTGACCGACAAGCCTGTCCCAGAACGGGACGTGCTTTATTCATGACCCCGCAGAATGCGACAGCATGCTGTCAACCAAGCGCATAGTCGAGAACAAGGCATCAAAGAATGGATGAACTTGGTTTCGTCTTGACGATTTGCAAGATTGAACGTGATACTTACAAAGATGTGAACCTATATAAAAACGGAAAAGCTCGTCAGTGAAAATTTAGTTGAAAAAGACATGCAAGATCAGAATGTTGAAAATGGTATAGGTTTCCACAAGAGAGAGTATACTCTCGTTCGGAAGCAGAACTGATTACAAGGCTCATCACGAAGAACAATGACGGAGAGACACGAACCTTGCAGTTGCCAGTGTTGGTGGTGCGAGGTCAACATTTTTTCAGCACCTTCCTTTATTGGATGCATATGCTTGGTCATCACAAGTTGATTCAGAGCCTATTCAGGTATCCCATGGTTGTTGGGCAGTCATCGGAACACAGTCTGGCATATTGAACCAAACTTTAACCTGACGAGCTTGGAGAGTGCTCCAATATTTGCAATAAACGTATGAGCTTAAGTCTGAATCCCAGAATGCTATCCAGGGAGGCTATTCTACGTTAGCTTCCACAAACACATGTTCAACGTACTCCCGGTCCCCCATGAACCAGAGTCTCCTTTGTCGGTCACGTTCAATCGTGGACATGAGAAATGCGAAGTGAGAATTTTTCTCAATCATTCTTGCCGTATCGTCCATAGGGCTATTCATCTTTGTCGCATGTGACTTTCTTCGCCTCTTCCTTGCCTTTCCATCGCCATCACCATCGCCATCACCAGCATTTGGGGCCGCGCCTCTTTTCAAACTGGCATCAACGAAAGGTTGGGAATAAGGCATGAAAGGGAAATCATCATTGACTCCTAACGGTATCGGTTTTATTTCGATGTCACCTGTCTCTTGAAGCTGAGTGATCATACTCAAGAGGACCGCCTGGAGTGCGTTGTGACCATGGAAGCGAAAACCTGAAACCTTGTCACTTTCAAGCTTTAAAAAGTACGGATGATGCCAGGCTTGTTGAAAGTAGGTGTCCAAAGTAAGCAACATTCTCTCGAATGGATGGAATTGAGGAGGTAGCAATTCTCTGTCGGGCACACCTCTGATGTCCCGGTATGACATAACTTTATTTAAAACCATGGACTTGAAGAGTTCAGTGCGCTGGCGTCGCCGCTGACATTCACCAGAATCAGAATTTTTAGGATCATAGTCCTTTGGCCACGCTCGAAGGAAGAACATTGCAATGAGCCAAAAGATTGATTCAGCGTCGTGTATTGGTGCGTGATTAATATAATCTGGCGCCTTGATAATTGTTGAAACCTCCCCCGAACTTCGAAGCCTTTCGAATTCCTTTATAGCTTTCAGAAATTGCTTCACTTCATCCTGTCGCTGATCATTGACACCAGTAGCACCTCGTGGGAATACTAAATCACAAGCAGCACCAGGGTCAGTCCTGAAACCCAGCAGGGCAGTTGGGCGGCTACAGAGGGATCTTGCCATGAACATGGGAGTTCCCTGTTGAGACAATAAGAATCCATTAGAGAGCGGTACATTTCACTTACAGTTATTTCACCTCTGGTCATAGTTAATGAATCTGGCCTCTTACCACTTTCAAGGATACATGCACAATCAAAATCAGATAACATGGCATGAACTTTTCTTGCTTCTTGCCTTGTCAAAAAGTCAAAAAAACTTGTGACCATTAAGACACCAAGGAACGCACTTAACATGCTGGATCACATCAATGAAAGGACGATCACAAAGATCATCTGGCTCATCTTCGTCTACGTGGGTGGGGTTGACCAATACATTTCCCCAGCTTATGTCCCGATGGAGGACTTGATGGTCCTCAATGAGCAGTCGATGGACTAAACATGATAAGTTGTCAAATGATAATATCAGGGCAGGGACAGGTACTTACCTTCAGCTAAGTCATACATGGCCTTCAGGAATTCCATCACCGAGGGACAGGACGAAAGGGCCTGTCCAAGTGACTTCATCACAAGGAAGACGCTCTGACGGGACACATGATCTCCACCAGTCAGGGAACCTGAACCTGGTGTCGTGGCCTATGACAACACTCAAGAGTTGTGAAAGTCCACTCGCACGATGCCAGCGGTACATCGCTTCTTTTCTAATGGCCTATTATAAATGTGCTGCAAAATTTGCAGCTCGTTGAAACGTCGTCGCGTATCGTGCCAATAGTGCTTGATGACATTCCAATCTAAGCGCTCATCAACGTGCTTGCTAATTCCAATGCCGACGTAAGCATTTCGGTGCCAACCGTCACCTCGGTGGAGGTCAAACAGCCTGTGAACATCATTCGTATTAGACGTCCCTGGGAGGTGGAACTGTATATGCGAGTGGTCATGGCGATCCATTGCTTTGATCACCTCAAACTCGTTTGTCGTGAACAGACGATCCTGTATGTCGGTGATGGCTTTTTTCAAGGCGAGCCGGGATGCAGGGTCATCCCATGCAAAGAGATGGGAAAAGAATGCACGATCGGGATAGTATTCGATGATAACGAACCCATCAAGATATGAGAGAAAGCCAATATGGTGAGCGTGGTGAGGCTGGTATCGTGAGACAGTAAACAGGTACTTGAGTACCTGCACTGCGTGATTGTAAAGTATCTGCGCTGATGTAGGTGCATTGGTAACTTTCACTTCTCCGACCATCTGAATGTCAGAGTAGTATACCCTGGATCGACCCTTGCCCTTGTCGTCACGATAAAGAAACTCGTCAGGGAGGCTTGACAGCACCAAGTCCCCCTTCAGGAACTTATCTATGTCTTCACGTTGTGCATTTACAACGATAATGTCCTGTCGGAGCGACTCTCTATCATCTCCTACAGTTTCGTTGTCCCAGGGAATGAATAGGTACCTGTTTCCAGTGAGGTGAGTAAGAAACCTGCATAGGGGGCGGTATAGCAAAGTCTCCGTTTTGGCAGACTTGCACGTGTCCTGAAACCCTTTCCATGCTGTTTCGAGTGGTGGAGCCATGTTTAGCAATAGTAGGAGCCGATTCAGCAGAACTGGGCCAGAGGATTCAGCTTCTGTCGCCGCCCGGGCTGCTGCGACATTCCTCTCCTTAGATCGGACACAGAACTGCTCATTGAGAAGGTGGCATTTTATGAACTGTGTAAGGGCATCATTCGTGTGTAAGGGAGTGTTTTTGTTACCACCCGCCCACTTCGGTGAATCGCCTTGACCTGCTATCTGACCAGGTAGGATGTCAGACATCATTGTGGGTGTCGCGCGTCACTTGAGGCTTATACAAATATCTATAAACACTCCGGCCTTGACGCATACATTCTACTGTAAGTGCCTGCTCTTTGTCTGGGTTCTCAGATGATACCATTCCATCTTCGAGTTGGTGAGATTGCTCCGTGATCCTTACTCGCAAACATGCATCACCAGCTGATCACTTCCTTCGTCTTTGAAAATTTTCGTACTAACTTCCGAACAACAGGTCAACACGCCTGATGCGATTTTGAATAAGTAAGCTTTCTCTTCGCCCTATGATGATCATCGAATTTTCGAAACAAGCATATGTCCAAGTTACCATGCAGGACAAACTTTTTCGGCTGAGGGCACATCTTCTTCTCCTGGACGAGCGCTGACGTATTTTCTCCGTAGGGGCTTTCATGTAATTTAATAACCCGTGTACTTGTTTCGTGAGTAGTTAATGCAATCGACGTCCTACTTGAGCTTCGTCAGCCGCCGTTATGCCATTTCGGTACTCAGTCAGCCACCATGCTGGACAGTCAAAAGACCTGGTCATCCGCCTCATCCGACCCCATCTTACTTGCTTCCTACTATCACTTCGTCCTTCGTTTCTTTCGACGCTCCCTTGGTCTACTTCACAACATCCATTATTATGCCTGTTTTCGAGCCATCCGCCGATATGAGTCAGAAGCAAGCGGAGCTGGCGGCAATTCTCGTGCCCGTGTTGGTTATGCTGGGAGGAATGGGCCTCTCGTACGGGATCTACACGGCCTTGAGGTGGTTTTCATCTTCTAATCGTCATACTGAATCCAACCCGGGACCTGAGGTCTGTCTTTCCTTGGACAACACTGATTGTCGCTGACCTTGCTTAGGCCTTGGGTCGAACTAATGATCCGGAGAAACTCGCGACCCATACCAGTTGCACAGTGCAACTAGATGCACAACAGCTTTCTCGAAATACGACAACTTCGGCTCCGCCCCCTCTAGGACCTATAATTGTTATCGGAAGTGATGGTATACTTGACACGATGAAATCTGAGAAGAAGAATGTCGACATTGTTCAATCTGGCAAGCATATCTCCGCCAATTCCGGCCTGGCACTGGTCGTTTCTACCGGCATCCCTGCCAAGGGAAAAGAAAACTTGAAACCCCACATGCCTAAACAACCGTCTCCGTTGAAGAATGGATACAAACCAGATGGCCCTGAGCCTGGGATACATCCGTTGCATGGATATCACTACTTTTGATTGATTGTAACCTTGTGTATTGATTGTAATAGAGAGTATGTGAGTCACATCGTCACACATGCGCCTTTCTTGTGCGGCGCGACCATGTCTCCTCGAGGCTCTCCTGCAGCCGACATTTCTGCCTGGCGTGCTACGCGTCCATCGGCGCCCCCAATGTCTCTCATTGTCATGGAAATCTCCTCCGTTTCCGCCACTTTCATCCTTTCCTTCTCTGTCGCCGGCGTGAGCCGGGATGTCGCGTCGCTCATCCAAGCGGCTGAAGTTGATAATGACCTCGACACCAGTGGCGAGAACGACGGCGAAATCAATTCCCGGAAAAAACACGCATCCTTTATCGCCGATATCTTTGCAAAAGGACTCTTCTCAGTCAATGTCAACGGCGCACCCTGGCAGCACATCTTCATCCGCGTCTCTGAGAACGCTGACGAGGCTGTTATCATCATATATGGGCTCTTTCCAGGGAGGCAATATGAGATTGATCTTGGTCTTGGTCAGAGTAGCCCTATCCGGAGCCAGTTCACGACTGAGGGTGAGTCCCGTAGGCGTTCCGTCCTTGTAATTATATCTTTTTTTACAGATCAGGACCATCATGAAACCTTGGACACCCCTCCGGAATCGGAACTCGCTCCGGTTGATCGTACGACCGCCAGTCCATCGACGGGGTGCCGTCCGCGTAACTCATCTCATTCGTCATCGGCCAGCACGTCTTCATCCCCTTCATTCACTACCGAATCCGAGTCATCGCAAACCAGTCACGGTGACAGCGCTCGGGGCGCGTCTCCCTCCCCGAGTTCCGAATCCGCGCCAAACGGGGCTACGTTTCCTACCGAAGAGCACGTGAGCGAATTACAGCAGTTGCTTAATACACTGATCGCGGAACGGGACGCACTGACCACCAATTTGAAATCGGTGCGCCGCGAGTCACAAAAGGCAGAGGCCGCTCTGCGTGCAGAGATTGAGATCTTGACCCGTGCGTCAGAAAAGCATGCGGTGTCCGAGCAACGTGCGAAGCAGAAGATTCTTGCTCTTCAAGAAGCACATAAACGTGCCGTTGCCGCCGCTCAGGACGCTGAAAAGGAAGTCGGCGAGATAGAGGGTATCTTGCCGGACCTTGTGAAAAAGAAGGAGGAGAAGGAGAAGGAATGCGAAAGGATTGAAGTGGAGGCGGCAAAGGTACGCAAGGAGCGGGAGCAGATTGAAGAGGCAGAGAAGAAACAGGTTGAGAGCATGACAACTGAACTGGCCGCTCTTGATCACAAGCTAGAGAAGCTCGGAGGGAAAAGTGACAAGCTAGAGACAGCAACCATACCTGATTTGGAGATGCAGCTCCGGCAAGTTGCTGAAGAGCTTGAAAAAATAGAAGCCGAAGAAAGGGCCCTGGAACTTGCATTGGCGAGCGCCGTAAACGGCAACTCATACCATAATCAGATTCCTGTGGATGAGATGGGAGTGGTATTACGCCACGCCGCTCGCGACTCTCATCCGCGCCATCACAGCTTTCATGGTACGCCCCCAGGGGGTCGGTCACCGGTGCCATCTGCACGATCGAGTACACTGCAAGCCTCTTGTACCTCGTCCCACTTGCAGCATTTGTGGAATACAGCGCCGTCCCGGGCACGGCAGCAGCACAGTTCCAAGACGTTCACATATCCATCGACGAACAACCGCAGTCAACTGCAACAGCCTCTGACGATCCTGTCCAATCCTAATCGAAAATCCTCGATATTGAAGACGGCCACTGTTTCATCGCCGCAGCAAGTGCAACATTCTCCCACCTCGCGCAATCCATCCCCTACGACGACGTCGTCGTCGTCGCCAGGTTTAGGGACATTGACTGCGGTACCAGAGCAGGTAGCTTCAGTTTCGACCTTGTCTAGTCGGGCGCCAGTATTTGAGCCTGGAGTTGGGTTTGTGGCCCGCTCTGGACAAGCAACGTCTTCTGCACCTGGTGGTGGTACAAGCTTGCGGCCAAGTGGGGTTCGCAAGCCGATCGATATGGAGCTCTATAGGAGAAACAGACAAGCAACCTCTTAAGTTTCACATCAAATTAACCCTGTCTAGAATCATCTGCATCGACCCACAAGCAACATCTTAAAAAACAGCATCTTGTTCATTTTTACCATATTTATGGAGAAAAAAGAGAGAAGGCTTTCTTTTTTTTTCTTCTCTTTTTTTTTTTTTTTTTTTTGCGCATGCTTTGCATTGGCCCGATAACGCACTTATGTTGTATCATACCCCTCTCATTGTAGCATTGCATGCTAGTATTACTGATAATTATGGTATCATTTTTGAAAATTCTAGAAACACGTTTGTCACGTTCTCCTAAAAAACTTGAAATCCACACCACCACTTCCCGAGTTGTGGTTGTCATCAAAGCCTTTCTGGTGTTCCCGGACCGTCTTGTGCAGACCTTCGATTGACGTCCAGGCGCCCTGGTAGCCAAGGCCGCCCTTTTCAGGAGGCAAGCGGGCACGCGAGTCGTCGAAAAAGAGGTGAACGAGTGTGAGGAAGAACAAGGGTGGTTGGAGGTTGATGGTATCGCCGACGATGGGAGACATGACGTTCCGCAGCAGAGGAATCTTGGCAAAGGACACCTCGCGTGTGACGTGATACATTTCGATCAGATACGAAATGAACATCATCATCGTGGCAGAGAGACGTGTAAAGTGGGTTTTTCCCTCAGTCAGTGTCTCGAGGACGGTGTACAAGTCGCCAAAGGTGATGGGGGGACCTGGGTCAGTGATGACGAATGCTTGGCCGCCAATGTCTGGGTTTGTGTGTGCAGGGCTGGCGAGATCGATCAGCCGCTGCTCGTAGAGCAGATGAGCGCACGCGACGTTCTCGACGTAGACGAAGGACTGAAGGGTATTGGCGGCCCATGTGATGTTGGTCGTTCGTCTGAGGTAGGCGTGGCAGAGCATGTCTCCGGGACCGAATATGCCATTACCTGGACGCAAGCAGCCCGTGCGGATAGCGCCGCCCTTGGCGGTAGGCGACTTGTCGGTCGCCCTTACGATCCGCTCGGCCTGGGTCTTTGTCAATGAATAGTTTGAGAAAAACTGGTGATGGTGCTTGGGGAAGATGGTAGTGTCTGCGTCGTTGATGACCTGGACGAAGAAGGGGGGTTCGCGCTGCCATGGCCAGAGCCATAACCGGGTTCGGCGGACACATACGGATCCGGACGAGGTGTAAACCAGCACGCTCGCACCCGCAGCTCGAGCGGCGTCGACGACGTTTTGGGTGCCTTGGACGTTGACACGGGCAGACCTACCGACGAGTGCAGGGTGGCGCTCGTAGAAACGGATATTGGCAGCGGTGTGGAAGACGGTGAGCTCTGGGAAGGAGTCAGGGGAATCGGGCCAGGAGGCAATGAAGGCAGCATGGAGCGCATCACGGTCTGATATGTCTACTTTGATAAAGGGGACGTTGGAAGCAGGACCAGTCGCAAAGTCATTTCGAGAAGGAGGGTGTAAATCCAGAATACGGATGTGGGTGGGCTCTTCGCCGCGCTCTAACAGTTGGAAAACGATCCAACCGCCGAGGAAACCGCCCTACGCGTTTGTTCATGCAAATACACGAGCGGTAAAGGTAGCAGAACTTACACCACCAACGACAATGTACCTCCGACCGGTTTTGGGCGGAATCTTGTCAGTGATGGATTTGGGGGAGTAATTGGCATCGGCGGCACGGACATCTGCTGGCTGGAGGCGAATTGGGGAAAAGGCCTGAGCATTGATGGGTAAACGAGCGATTTTTCTATCGTTTGATCTGATATAGAGGAGGAGGAGAGGAAGAAGGAGAGGAAGGATGAGGTGGAGGAGGGACAGGGACATACGGCTCGCGTGGCATTCTTAACCTCAACATGGACCTGTTGGATAACTCAGAGCCCGTCTCAGTCCCAGAAGACTCTGGCGACGCTGGCGACGGCGGCAAGCTCAAGATGATTGTCTCGCTTGTCAAGAAGTGTCTCGGTGTCAAGGACATCGCTTCCATGTCCGCCCTCAACGCCTTCATTTGCTGCTGCTCACTGACTACCCCTTCCTCAGGAGACTCTCTCTTCCTGCCTCCCTGCTAGAGCCCATTCCCAACCTTGAATACTGGCATTATCTCGACAGACCTGATTTCTTTGCCTCGTTCGTCCTCTTTCCTCCTCCTTGCTCGCTTCCCAATTCATTACTCTAGCATCAACGACTCTCATGACCCTTTTGTTCGTCTCATCGCCGTCCTTCGTTTCGCACTCTCCAAGGACCTCAAGTTTGTCGTACGTACTCTTTTATTACCCATACTGCCTCTATTTTACACGTGTGGGTAGCATGGTAAGGTCTGTAAGCCTTACAACTCCGTTCTGGGCGAACACTTTCGCGCCCACTGGGACGTGATTCCTGGCAGCTTCAACTCCGGCTCCAACTCTAACCTCTCCGATAATGCTTCCACCACCACACCCTCTAGCACCGTCCCTCCCAGCCCTGTGATACCGGACTTTTCGGAGACAGCGAGCGTGAAGAGCGGACGGAGCTCCCGCAGCGGTCTCAGCCTCCTCTCCCGCACTGCCCGGTCCTCGACTTCGACCGCGGGCACGTCTCCGCAGACCCACAGCCTGAACAATATTGCTGCACACATGTCCAACCTCAGCCTCGGCCGCCCTGTCGATACAATCCCAGAACACGACGGCGACCTCGACTCCAACATGGAGTCTCCGCGCGCACGCATCGTCTACGTCACAGAGCAGGTGTCGCACCACCCGCCCGTGTCGGCGTACTTTGCTGTATGTCCGAGCCGACACGTGGAGATGGCCGGCGTGGACCAGATCTCGGCCAAAGTGTCTGGGACGACGGTGCGCGTGGCGCCCGGGCAGTACAACCAAGGCATCTACATCAATCTGACCGGCGGACCTGGCGAGGGCGAGTCGTACCATATCACCCACCCTGTGGCGTACGTCAACGGGATCCTCAGGGGTAGCTTCTACATCACCGTCGGAGAGTCGTCCATCATCACCTGCGAGGGCTACAAGGGGCGCAAAGGCTTCCGCGTGATCATCGAGTACAAAGAAGAGGTGCGCGTTTTCCTGCATTTGGCCTTTTTTCGCAGGTCTCTCATCCCAACCCACCCCAGTCGTGGCTCGGGAAACCTCATTTTTTGTTGGAAGGGGTCGTCCATACCGTGTTTGATGGCGAGAGCCAGCACGAGGAATGGACCAAAGTGAGACATGTGCCTACCTCCCGGATCGTCGCCGTCTTTGACGGATCATGGCGGGGCAAGATCAGGTGGCGGCGGGTGGGGATGGGCTCGTTCCCTGACTCACTGTCCTCGACCGCGTCGTCGCCCGCTGGGTCGCATGTGCATCTCCCGCTCAATACGACGTCGGAGCTGGACGTGTCGTCGGGTACGTATGGTTTGCTTCCGGGCACAGTGCCCTCTGCATCTGCCGAGACAGAGTACAGTGTGCTGGTCGACTTGGCGGTGCTCCGAACGATACCCAAGACGGTGCGGCCTCTGGAGAGACAACAGCCGTACGAGAGTCGGAAACTGTGGGATGGCGTGACTCGGAACTTGGTGGAGAAAAAGTACAGCGAGGCGACAAAGGAAAAGATGTTGATTGAGCAGAAGCAACGGGACTCGGCTGCCGAAAGGAGGCGAAAGGCCGTCGAGTGCGTCTTTGGTTTTTTTTCAAATCGTTGTCGCCTTTTTTCTTGACACTTGGCAGGTTTATACCCAAGCACTTTGATAGAAGGTGGGAGGGTGGTATACCAAGGTTGACGGATGACGGATGGAATGCAGTTAGAGAAGAGCTGGAGGACGAGGGACGGTTCGTTCTGGAGGAATTTGAGCTTCCAGCTCCTTCTCCATCTGAAGATGCAGACACGGACTCTGATTGATATTCATGTAGATGGTAATGAAGGATGGTATTCATATTTTACTGCTGCACCCAATGCTGGCTGGGAGGGAAACCCCGCCTAAACAAGTTGTCGACGGCGGTTCTCGCCTTGGTCCTGACCAGGCCCTCGCTGTCATCATCATCCTCCTCCTTCTTTTCCTCAAACGCCAAACCCTCTGCTCTCGCCGCCTTTTTCACGCCCTCGTCTCTCAGTATGATATCTGCCTCTTCTTTCTGGGTGTCCCACCACTCGCATGCACGACCTCTCAACGTTGGATCCCGCATCAGTGCAGCCTGGGTAAACCGTTCTAGACGAACAGCATGTAGCAGGTGGTCGAGCGTATTCAGGCTAGACTGGATCAAGAGGGATCTGAGTCGCGCAGGGGGCATGTTATGAGCCGTCAGAGGGTCAAGGTGGATGCTGCTGAGAGAGACGAGAGGCAAAGGACGTGGAACAAACATGGAGAGGATGGGGATATGGGCAAGGAGGAGCTGGATAGATGTAAGAAGTGAGAGGAAGATGGGGAGCGCGAAAAAGAGAGAACGTCGATAGATTAGGAGACGGTCATGCCACTAGATGCCATCGGTAATGAGTGATGGAAGTGGTGATGGAGAGGAGCACACCATGTACGTGTCCTCCACGCGGAGATGCGTGTTAGGTGGTGGGACGGAGATGGGAACGGTGGCAAGCCAGTAAGCCTCGGAGACGAATGCAGCGGCGAGGATGCCAACGCCGAGTGGACGCCTGTCGAGAGTGATGAGCTGCAGGAGGTGAGCAAGCACGCATGGGGCGAAAAAGTGGAAAACGCACGCCGACAAAGGCGATTTCACGCAGGTAGGCTAGGGCAGGGCGGGGGATGGCATAGAGAGCATAGTCTGTATAGGTCTGGCAATGCTCGCAGGTGAGCAGAACATTGTGGCCGAAGCGGACGTAGAGCGCACGAAGTTGCGGATTCTCGAGACGCTGCAGCAGAATATCGGGCAGGGCAAGGCGGGCTCGGATTGTGTCTGTCGGGGAGTTGAGAGGGATGGCGAGAGCGGTGAAGACGTTTGGCGGGGGCGTGCGGAAGGCGGCGATGGCGAAGAGGGAGTGCAGCAGAAGCAGAAGGCGGGTCATGAGCGGCGGCGGGATCCGAATTTGGGAGCGCGGGATTCGAACTCGGCTGAGCGGGATTCAAACTTGCGGCAGCTCCCGACACTCCCACGAGGTCAGACGCTCGCTCGTCCCGCCATGACTGTCGCCTCAGGTATTGTCCTCCTCGTCCGTCTTTTCTGCTCCTCTCGCTGAATTAGAGACCAGTTCCAAGCGCTCTTTCTATCCCACAAACCCCAACACCATCATCAACTCGCTCAGCAACTCATCCCGTGTCCACAGCCTTGCTGTATTTTGACGGTGTCTCTGAGCTGGTCACCTGCACACAGGCATCCTTCACTTGGAATTATTCTGGCCCGGCTGACCAACAGCTCTCCCTCACCATCACCAACAGCCATGTTGCCCAGCAGCCCTCCTCTAACATCATTCCCATCACCACCCTCATCACCTCATCTGTTGATCCTTCTCTCAACAAATACACTTGGTCCTCTGTCAACGTCCCTCCAGGCTGGTACAAGCTAGATGCCTCTATTCCCGCAGAGTCCCTCTCCGTCGACTCGACCGTCTTTTACGTCCACGCAGGTTCAAATACTTCCTGTTTGTCCAGCTCCTATGCATCTTCGCTTGCTCACCATACGGTGAATGTGGGTGCCATCGTGGGCGGAACCCTTGGTCTTGTTGGCCTGGCTCTAGCCGCCGGCCTCTTCTGTCTGCTATGCGCTCGTAGACGCAAAAAGCGTCAATCTGCACCTGCCTCTCTTCCCTTCACCCAAGACCGTAAGCGTCGCAGCCCTGTTTTCTTATCCATCAAAAGATGGGACAAACTTGGCTCTGTTGACTCGCACATGGCCGCGACAGCGGTTACCACTGCCGACCCCCGCCGCGGCACCCGACAGCAAAGCATTCATTCCATCTCCCCCTCCCACAAGAGTTTATCCGATTCTGTCAATCTCCCTGTCCTGGAATATAGTCGTGACATTTCTCGCACACGTCTAAATGGGGATGAAGAATGTACTTCTCCCACCAATAGCACCCTGCTCAAGTCTGCTCGTCAGCCCTCATCGCCACCCAATATTCTCGATGACGCGGTCGCCCTTTCGATACAGGCGCGCCTTGATGCCTATACCCTTCCAGAACAAGCCCGCATCCAAAATTCGAGACGCCAAGACAAAACTTATCCCCCGAGCACACACAGCTCCAGAAGACGCAGGTACTCCAACGCAAGCTCCATCGCAGCCTCGACCGCCATGTCTCTTGTCGCGGCTCCAGAGAGCGAGATGCCGGGCCGATCGCAGCCAGACCTTAAGACTGACCCCACTTTTGAACTCAAACCGCGCAAAGGCGCACGCAAGCCCGTTCCGCTGTACGATCCCTCCACGGACCCAGCCTACCTCAACGCCCCCCTTTCTATATCACCCGACAGCATAGCCTCGCCCCTCAGCGCTGGCCACCCACTCTACACCGACGACCCATTCGCACGGCCCATACCCGTCCTGTCGACCCGATCCAGCACCGGAACCCTCGACGGAGTGTCGTCCACAGCCTGCCACACCAGCTCCAGCCCGCACTACATGGCACGATCCCAGTCCAACAGCGCCATCCAGCGAGAGCTGGTGCACAAGGGTAGCTTTGGATTCGAGGGCCGCCCAATGCACGTCTTGATTCCTGACCTACCGCTGCCGCAGCAAAAGTAGGAAATCTTCTCGACTCGCTGACGACACTTTTTGTATCTACTTAATTCGACCTCGGGTTCAACTCGTCCCCCGCCAACCTGACTCTTGTAGCATTCGCGTTTCATACTAACTCTGGACACTCACTCCTGTCCTTTCACATTACTTACTTTTATTGCGGGCCGACTGGTACGCGGCACGAACTCGAACAGCATGTTTTGTAATTTCAAAATAAAAACGGATTGGTTTGGAATGTTGAGACCGGCGTTTTTGCAATTGCCAACGTGTCCAAGTATTCAATTCAAAGTCTATCGGATATGAAACTCTGAATCGCCATTGTGAGCTGAACCGAATGCGGTGGCTGCCGCTCGATTTTTGATTCCTTGTCGACTACTCTGAAACCCAGCGGCATTGGCGTGGAAAGGTGGGGGCGGGGTAGACAGACGAGATTATTGTGAATCTGAACCCACGTTCGCTGGACTCAGGGCAGCCGACCCTGGGCTCAGGACAGAACTGAGCAGGCCTCGGCATGCTACCCGCAAAAGCCAACGGTTTGGGTGTTTACGTACCCACAACTCTCCCTCGATGGACTCGTGTGCGCGCATGACTGACCGTGTGGGAGCGTTCGTATGACGACAGCTGGCCGTCGATGGCCGTCGATGATGATACACTACTCAATGACGTCTTGTCTGCCAAAGTCTACTACACGAACGAGGAGACTCAGCTCTGTGAGCTTGCGTTTCTGCGTGTGTATTAGCTATCAGCGATCGAATCGGCCACCGCGGTCGTCGGCTGTCCACTTTCCCCTTCCCGGATCTTGGCAAGATTTGATTCCACCTCCCACCCCCCCCCCCAAAAAAAATATATATCTCCGCCGGCAAACTAACGCTCGCTCGGATGTCGTCGGGCGAAATATCCAGATTTTTGTGCACGTGCGTCCCTTGTCATTGCAAAATAAGAAGAAGAGAGAAAAAAAGTCCAGTGGCGGAGTGAACCGTCGGGTCATCTCATCAACGCGTTATTAAAAAAAAAAAAAGAGAACAACACAACAATGTTTGTTTTATTCTTCTTCTTCGAGGTATGTGGTCCTTTTGAAGCATTGGCAATACAACGACAACGACCGGAATCACCGGCCCGTTAGACCTGATCATCCTGCAAGATATTTTAGGGTCGAACACTCAAAATATCACGCTCGACTCATCGTTATCTTTCCAATCGCCATCGTAATAAAGGACACATGCGCGTTTCACCTTGGCCATCACATGGAACTCAAATATGACTTGGGTATATTGCGATCGAATGAGCCCATCCATCCATCCAACTCTTTAATAACATGTGTTTGGCGTTCTCACCTCGTTTCAAACCAAGCGTTTCGGGAATCGCTGGCATCCATACCTGTTTGCCGCCCTGATTCCCATTGCACCCTCCCTGCGTCCACGCAACAATGTACTCCGTGCCGACCAGATTTATTGTCAGCGGAAGCGGCACGGGTCCGGAGCTTGCTTGTCTGTCGCCAATAAAATGGAGTCTAGAGCATCATCAATTGAAATCATGTGGTCATTTTTAATTTCCGCCAATGGCCAGCCTTGCATTGACGTTCAAATTACGATAGTTACCCCAGTCAATGGCCTTTGTGCACTGTTCGTTCGCCCGCGTGGGATCCTTGATGACTCACGCACACGCCTTTATGGCACTGAAGAAGACCGCTTGTATTGATCATGAGCGTCTGGAAAGTCACATGAGGATAAACAACCACGTCTGTGGGGATGCTGTCTACTCCCGAAGCGTCGCACCGGCATCTCCGTGTTTCGCCGCAAGCATATCGAACCCGATAGCTTGTCGCATTTCTAATACGACCAGCCCTCAAGATTTCGTTTTCGCAGAGGCAAAGGAAGATAAGGTTTCGAAGATTTGGTATTGTAGTTGCCTGACAGCCCAACCTTGCGAATTTTGGCGAGCCTTTTTCCATTAGAAAACGATACACACAGGAACACATCACACACCTCCTGAAACCTGCCCAGGCGACCAGAAAGGCAACGCTGGACGCTAATGCTGTCATTATGTAAAATGCAAACGGGTCATCCTCCAAGTGACTCGGCAACTACACCATCCATCAGAGAGGGAGTGCAGTTTGGGGATACTCTTACTGACGTTCATGCCGAATAATCCAGCGACTAGTGCTCCTGTTCCAATTCCCATCGTGGCCATAGAGACCTGCAAATTTTGGTAATCTGTGAAAAAAGGAGATCAACAAAATTCAATTACTTTCAGGTCCAACGCTAGAAGAGCGTTTCTATTCGAGTCTAACACCAGTTCTACAATTTCTTGCGTTGATTGCACATTGCTCTTTATACTCCAATGATCAGGCAATATTTGTCAGGGATAATGGGCGACTTACTTCAATGTTTTCCGCCTCGTTGACAATTTCCTCAACCTGCTTTGAGAAGGACTCGAGCAAAACTTCGATATCCTCGTGGTCGTGCAGCTCACGATGCATGTCATTCTTCTTGTCGGTGAGATACATAGCAGTTAGATCATCATCTACAAAATTTCTAGTCTATGAGGTTGATCACGAATCCTCTTACCTACCTTGACGGAGAACCTCTTCCAGAGCTTCTTCAACCTATTTAATGCTCAGGCATAGGCTCGCGAGGAGCCAGACAACGCTTACTAGTTTAGCTCTACTCTGAAAACTAGCTAGACGCCTAGAATAGTGAAGCAGACGCTTGAAGCGGTCATGATCAATATTGTCATCCAGTTCTGCCAGTAGTCCGCCGACGAGATTCCGAATGAACACCATTTCTGCCTCCAGCGCACTGAGGACAGAAAGCAGGATGGATTCGAGCGCTCTGATATACCCATTAGGTGAATTAACAAAGCAATGATAAACAGAAGTACCTGAACTCGTATGGTAATCCAGACCCCTTGGCCTTGAGATTATGCTTACCCATACGTCAGATATGATGATGACCTGCGGGAACTTCAAAACTGGCTAACCTCTAGATGGTATAAGAAAATAGAATGAAGTCTAGAATCAGCTGAACCATATGTGTCAAAGAGGATGACTGCGTCCGCTTTGACAAGTGCCCTGATATGCAGAATATTGAACTATTAAACTTTAAAAATCACTGAAAACCTTTCAGGCAAGTAACACAGACCAGGATGGCTTCCTTCCGCACTAGAATCGTGGGTACGAGATTCGGAACACGCGAATCAATCTTCCTCAGATCACGGGCCTTTGAAATAGGAGTTGTAGCGATACAATCTGATTGTGGTTACGCAAATTGAACTGACATTCAACTTGTGTTCGGCGCTGAGATCTGCCCTCTTAAATTGACCAGAAATTGTTTTTACGTTTCCTAGTCACCAAACCTGTCAGGAAAAACAAAAAAAAAAATTGTTGGTTTGATGCCTACATACCTTCTGCATCCAGTATGGTACCTATAACGCCGTTTTAGCTGGCACAGGACAAACTTGTCAAACTCACATCGCAGCATGAGGTCAGTTACTTGACGTCCCTTCATGGCACCCTCCAATATAGCATCTTTTGCAACATCCTCTTGTCCGTCGAGTACGCAGTCCTTATTTACTTCGGCCGCTCTAGGATGAAGCATTGATGCCCACCCGAAGCGTCGCGTGAGCAGACAAACGTGCTTCACTCGACATCGATTTGGGCGCGTCGGAAAAGACAGGGCAGAGCGGGTGTGGTATAGCTGAGAAGCTGCCTTGGGGAGAAAGGTCGGCCGAATCGGCCCCCAAGAAAGTTTGGACCAGGGATTCGAAAATGAGGATGGGAGGCTAAAATATCTCATTCCATTACATGGACAGGATAGCCTAGTATGCATGTGCAGACGCTCAAGCCCCCAGCGTTATGCTCGCAGATACCAGGCATGCAGGGTGACCTCGTGACTTCCGTGACTTTGGTCACGTGGCATTGCAACAGTATTCCAGTTGTCTCACTTATCCTTGTGAGAGCGGAGGGTTCTGCCGAACCAGAACACGTTATCAAACTCTTACTCAACCCAATCTTTGTTTTTGGTCTCAGTTTGAGGTGATGTTGCTTCACGGTCAGAGCATGCTGCGTGCTGGCTCGATTCGGCCGGCTGTTCGCCGCTTCAACGACTCGGCCTCACGCTTGCATGTTTTAAGCAAGTCGATCTGCCTCACGTCCCTGTCCATGCACCGATGAGACTGCAGGTTGACCTAATCGGCCATATCCGTCTCTGTTCCCAATGGAGAAACCAAGATCAGGCATCTGCTGATTTCCCAGTTCTTTTGCAGGCGGACTCAGCCCTTTTGCATTACTCGATGATGACTTTCAATTTCGCTCATATATACTCCATCCCAGAGAGCGTGGCATATATTATGCATTGTCCTCCTTCCTGTTATCTCTCCCTCCTTTCTAACGATGGCTGAGACGAAAAGACTTTTGGAAGCAGCATCTGCCCTCTCAGATCTCCTCCGCAGCCGAGGCATAGCACATGCATTCCATGGCAGTGTCTTGACCTCATTGCTCGCCAACGTTCCCCATACCGATGTAAGTTCATTACAAGCCGCCCGTCCCTCATTTTGACTGACCAATGTTATTCTGCAGGAAATATTTTGTATCGTCGAAGCTGGACACACACACCAGCATCCATTCCGACGTGTGCGAGATGCCGTCTCTGGGCACGAAGATTTCAAAATAACACATTCACCCTGGACGGATCGGTGAGAAGGGTCTGATTGTCTCCTCTCTCACCCTTCAATAGGTTCTACTAGGTTACACATTATATATCGGCGGTTCATACCTACAATCGAAGTATGTTCTGATCGTTTCCATATGTATCCCCATTACTCTTAACGGTCCTTAGATTGAAATCCTTCCGTCAGGCGAAGCCGGTCCCCGACGCTTGGATGCCACGACCGTCATGCGGGTCCACGGAGTTCCCTTCCTCACAATATCTGAATTTGTCAGAGCCAAGCTGAACACTTGGATGATGTACGACTTGAGTGATCAGCCATCACCGTTCCTTCCACTGACATTCTGATTAGTCGTCGCCTGGAACGGGATGCACATGACATAGCCTACGTGCTATCACGCTATTGGAACCGTATCGACATCAACCGAATACCTGAAAACGATATGAATCAGTTTGTCGCCAGTCACTCTTCTGCTGCTTCATCGTGGACAGCTATCAGAAGAAAGTATGGCATGTGCATGTGAGATATAGGATTGGCAAAAGTTGTGCCGGACGCGCGGGCATCAGCAAAAATCAATATCGCTCGTGTGTAATAATGTATCAACAGCAAAGCATTCAACCAACTTGCAACCCGTGCTTTCGGGGAGAGGGAATGCTGTGCTTGTAATAGTTTGCTCATAGTGCAAAATAGGAGAACAGTTCATTGGCAGCTTTAGTGCCATATAATGGACAAATCACTTTGACCCAATATATTACGGGACGCAATATGAGAAGAAAATGTGCTGGATCAAACTTGTCACCTGCTATCGCGGAATTATCGTTATCGACGGCAGGGGGGGGGGCATGCTTACCTGGCACCATAACCCTGGCCTTGATGCATACTAGAGGTAAAAACCTAATATGACCCTCAAACAAAAATCAACGACGATTCTCACTGGGATTACGCGTCCTCCCACGTATCTCAGATACGATCGTGTTTCGTCTCCAGACATGGACCTTGGTAAGTAACGAGCAATAAGTCGATGTCAGCGACTTCAGGGGACAAGGTCACATTGAATGCCATAAAGGGAACACGTGAAGTATCTCCGCTGAATAGACCAACACCGGAAATTTCATGATGGAATAAAGCGCTGCCACTTGCGGACTATATGCTAAATCGGGTGCAGTGGGTGAGGCCGAAGTCAGGCCGTTAGATCTAAGTTGCACATCTGATCAGTGCTTTTTTGCCATTGAACAGCACCCTGAGAACGGAAAACAAGCGTGTTCTCGCCAAGGATCTCCGAGAAGTCGACCACATCACGTTCTCGACGTTGCGTGGAAATTTGGCTTTATATGTCGCCTTGCGGCTTACGACTTGCCGTGAAACATCATAATTGTTAAAGTAGTTCTACCGGAAAGCGCCGTGTAAGTACATGAGAGTGAAGATATTCGGCGCTCGCCGAGCACATTGCGAACGCTCCCTAAAAATTTGGGGTGCCAAGGTGGTCCGCGGAGCTGCGACTAGTTCACACCATTCATCTTTGGCAAAGTGCTTCTTGTGCGCGTTAATCACATATAAACATGGTAAGAACTGTCCGTGACGTACCCCTGTTAGCATGTCTTCCTCACGTTTGGATCTCTCCTCGTCGAGCCAAAAAAGAAAAAGAAAAAATGAACTTGTGTGCAATTCAGGTAGAGTGATTCTGAGCGGCTATTCAGGTTAAGGGGGGGGGGGCTGAAAAATACAGTTCCATGCATAGGACGCAGAATCGATGAAACAACGCCAACGGAAAAATCCGACCTACTCCAGCAACGGCTGAGTCAGCGCGTCATCATCCGTGTTCTACGCGGGCGATTTCTTGATATCGGCGCCGACTCTGGTGGAGCATCATAATGTCAAGACTGTTATTCACCGATAAGAGCGATCATCTTACATGTCAAGGTGTCCTGAATGGTAACTCCATCAGATGGGCTTGACGCGTGACGGTCAGGTATTGCACTTTTAGCAGTCATTCCAACTACTGAAGACTATTATAGTCATTGGGGCGCTTGTTACAAGTTACCGGTTCGCGACTATCCGTGTCCGGCATTAAGACTAAATGCTATCTAACTTGCTATATGCGGATATTATGCACGCTCGACAGTGCGCAGCTTCTCGCTCCTCTCGGCTAGCATGGGCTATCGCGACACTCCAAATAGGCAAGGCTGCTGATAACGCCACTACCATACAACGGAGGTCGATAAGCTTCCAGGAAAAGATTTTTGGCTGACATGTTGAATACTGTTGTGCCCGAGCGCGCCGATTTTATCCCAACGGTACGTGGCATTGATGGACATGAGACTCTATAGAGTCTCAGCCCCTGAATAGTCCGTTCCAACTAAAAAACCTGACGCGATGGCAAAAAAGCATATGATGCGACTCACTGCGGAATACTTTCTACTTATACTCATCCACCATACGTCATATGCACGTCAATAAACCGCTCCAAGAACAAAATCACACACGAAGCTCTCCACAGTGGTGCAAAGGGTCGACGGCATGGGCAACTGGCTTGGTTCTTTTCATCGGCACCCACGACCATCTCCGTCAGGTGCACACAGGAAATTGAGCGGGCTTAGTGGTGTTCGATTTAGGATTTTGATTGAATGCCCAAGTAACTTTCTTTTCCCCCTCCAAAAATTCTACTAGCCACTAGCGATGTCAAACTTACGTCCACGGTGCCCAGACGGCCTCTTTGGGGTACCATTCGAACCCGAATTCTTGTCCATTTATGGTCCTCGTTTGTAACTGACGTTTTGTCAGCATCAACGTCCAACCGTGTCTGACACCCCCAAGATAAGAGCCCGAGGTTATCAACGAGATGGCACTAGTGACAGGAAGAGCTAGCTCATGGGATTTTGTCCCTGAAGACCTCTGGCTAACCATGCTGTCGGGTTTCCGGCTAACGATAAGACTTTGGGCGTCTGTAGGGCGCGAAAACCTTATATCATTAGTGCTCTTTTAGCGCCCAGCACGAGGAGGAAAAGAAGCTGAGACAGTCCATGAGGGAGATCTGACAGGTCTTCTTGCGTGGAGGTAGAATGTTCGGCGCACTCTGGCTAAACTTGCTATCTCTTACTTAGTTTCATGAGATACTAATCAATCACGGGCGTACCACTATCTTTACAACATGACGACATGATAAGGAGTAGTGGTAAATGTATAGCCTTACCTTATCTGTGAGTCATGCAGCGGGTGGATTCCGAGCACTAAGGAAAGTGGTCCCTGCAAGACGACCTGCACAGCCAATGCTTGTGATACTCCCGCATCCCCATTCGTTTACTAAGATGGGAAAATCTCCACATGTAATTGGACTATAACCGTTAACCTCCACCCACCTCCTCATCTGATACCTTCAAGAAGGGTCAACTTGAATGAATAAAACAAGGGTCACAAATCAAATTAGAACGCTAAAATTCGAATCCACTGAGTGCTAATTATGCTCATCGACACCGTCCATAACATATCTCCCATGGAACTATCTTGCCCCAGGCTTAGGGCAATGTGCCACGGTTGTTACTATTGGACTTTGCTTTCTCCGCTTCCTCCTTCTCCTTCTCTGACCACACATTCTGGATCAGTGAATATGTACTCTCCAGGCTCCTGCGTCTCAAACTTGGACTGGTCATTGTTGTGCCAAGACTGGCGTTCCTGGAGTGTCTCTTCTTGGCAACCGGCGAAGTTGGACTAGGAGGCGGAGACCTGGACGGCGCCTGGGATGTATCAATTCGGGATAAAGTACCCCTCTCAATGGCAGTCTCAAGTCGCTCGGACACGCCATTGGATACCATAGCAGGGGCTTCTTCGATTTCTGCGTCTTCAGAAGGGCTCGAAGGTTGCGACATGATTGCCTTTCCTTCCTCAGAATCTGCGTCGTAAAGTTCCGGCGGCAGTCGCTCGTTTTCAATATCGGATTTGCGACTACTAAAAGTTAGCAGCGCATACAACCCATGCATGTTAAACGTACGCGTCGGCAAAGCCATTGATGGAATCTTTAACGTCCTCAGTACTTGAAGCAAGTGTGCCATATGGCAGATGATTTGAAGTTGAAACGCTCTTGAGCTCTGATACTTTCTCTGATTCCTCTCTGCGTACGCAAAAGACAATGTGAGTAAGCTTACAGAATTAACCGGGTTGCACACACCGTAGCAAGGAAAATACCCGAGCCATCTTGCCAACAGCCATGATTTTGTTTTTGATGATTTGTCTGCGTTCAACCACGTCATGTATATGGATGGATGGAGATACCAACGTCTCATCGTCGCTTTCCTCCAACTCTTCTTTAGTGCACGTATTAAGAACAGCGACCAGCATATCAGTGACTAATACCGACGTCAATGATTTAACTGCGTTTTTGCAAAGCGACATACTCTTCTCTCCGACGAATGGCAAGCTCCAAGTGAAAACGTCCATGAAATTGGGTAGCCAGTACGGATGTGGGGTGCAATTGAATTGTCTGATATTCATTATGTTGCTTTCGTATTTCAAAACGGCGGCTTTGTTGTTGTAGACGTCAAGATAGTTGGGCGCGGAAAAGATGGTCATGACCGATGGAAAGCCCGTTGCTCTCGTCTTCCGATACATTCGGTAGCTATGACCACCCTCGTCAGAACAATTAAGAGTTGCATAGACACAGTTCATTCACCCTGCATCTTGGGCTTCGTGTGCTCGGATTATCGACAAGAGATTGTTTCGCTCCAGAAATTGGCAAGCGGCTTGGTATCTGCGCTAGATGAGCACTATTGAATCAGTTCGTACAGCAGCAGATCTCACGTGAAGAAATAGGAGCATCCGCGGACGTGATTATGAAGGAAACTCTCGTTTGTCTTTTCCGTCCCAAAGTCTTCAACAGGATCTGCCCAGAGAATATCGCACATCAAGCCATGAGTTGGGGGTTCGCGGAATCGATCAAGCTATTAGACGTAAGGTTGAGATTTGCGCGCCAGACAAGGTACAAGTCAGACGTACTTTACGAAGGTCATCAAGTGTGTTCAGTTCCGGCGAAAGACCGCCATGTATGCAAAGGAATTGCTTGTTCATCACTGCTGCCAGAGGAAGAGCACAGAAAGACTCCATGCAGGCTTCATAAACGCGCTCGGTATATTTATGCTTGCCTGAGATAAGATGATCAGATTTTGTTCACGCATAGATCAAGATTATTCTCACATTCCAACTTGAATGTAAAGTAATCTGTTAGATGTCTGCATTCGTGATTTCCACGTAGCAGGAATAGAGTGTCGGGGTACCATATTTTTAAAGACCAAAGGTATAATACACACTGAAAAGGTGATTGAGCTTTCTCGGGTGTAAAGGCAGAAGCACTCACTTCAATGCTGAAATATCCCCGATCGACGTAATCTCCTAGGAAGAGGTATCGCGTATCTGCTGGGCTGCCGCCAACTTCAAATAACTTCATCAAGTCATACTGAATTGGCGGAGTCAATACCAATGAAAGCAATCGTCGATCATAGAACCCACGTATTGACCATGAATGTCCCCGCAAACTATAAAATCACATCGGTTCGCAGGGGGTGGATATGAAGATAAGCGCATTTACCAGTTATTGGAGCCTCGACTTCGAGAACATTTGGTTCCCTCTTCAAAAGTTCTGTTCCTTTGTCTATGATCCAGATAGCCTGCTCCTCGGTGAGTCGTCCCTCGCGGTAGAAGTGGTTCTTCAAGTAGGCAATATCAGGCTTCGTCCTATCTAGACCTCGCCTGTTGTAGAATTGCTCTGGCGTTGGTTTAGACATCGCCGGTGCTTGTACCTAGACAGGGGCGGCACCACGAAAGCTTGATGAGCAAAGCCAATGAAAAGAATCGGATGAATGGAAAGCAAGCTGACATCTTTAACGACTCGCTCCTGGGTACTAACGACGTCGCCATTCTCGAGGATATGCTGTGTAAAGTCGACATGTGCGGCGGTTCTGTGCTGAATGTTCTCAAACGCGCGCTCTACTTGGGTAGTCATCGCGGAGATATTTGGGCTTTGGGTCGTCTGGACCCGGTGGTGAAGGTGGATGAGGAAGCTGACTAATTAGTCTGCTTTTGACATGTAATAACACAAGCGCTACGAGCCAAAGTACGCACGTAGAGCGTGCTTTGCTACATTAAACCCGAGAAGCGATAGTACGTATGCAGTAAACAGAGGTAGTAGTGGAGATAACAGAAGCTCCGAACGAACTAGGAAAGGCAGCGCTGCGGCATCATTCAGACTTTGCGCCTATGTCCTGACTGCTGTGCTTACCGTTGAGACCTAGATATATGCCGTATGTATATTGCGCAAACCTAAATGATATCAGACGATGATGGAACTGAATCGATGGAAACGCACGCAGCTAGATACAGCGTGTTGCCAACCCATAGGCACACCCAGTTGTCTTTCAGGACGATTGGTACTAGAAACAGTTGTGCGAGGTAAAGAGTGAGATAAAAAGGAAAGAACGCGTTTGTATGAACATCGAACGCATATGCCCACTCAACGCGCGAGTCGGAAGGCGTTGAATGCGTTGGTAGTGACAATAGAAATTGATTGGAAATTAACCTAGTTGGCCTTGCTATAAGTCCATCGTACGTAGCAAGGAATGTTTCTTACCATAGAATACTGGCTACAACTACCCCCGAAAGAAGATAATCTCGCAATATCATTAAGACGGCTAGCTTTATCGTGCCAAATAGGCCAAATGAATACACCACCGCCCATGCAACAGCTGATACTGCAGAATATGATTTCTTAATTTTGTAGTTTCTTACTGCTTGTATGATGATACGCACCACAGAGGCAGGCGGCAATTAGAACTAGAATTGCAGGATCGTCTCTAGCCCACGTATTTTTAGTCTCTATCAGACCAAATAAGCGGTCATAGCATAACTAGAAGTATGTTGTACGAACGTTTGTGGAAGTAGACATTTCTATACCTGCGAACGATAGGTTAGAATACTTGATCACAGGCGATGACATTTGCACTCACACTCGTTTGGGGGATAGGCAGAGATATGTCAACTGCCATGCAGCTAATTCAAAGTCCTGTCAGGTGCAGGTTCAACGTTCAGCCGTGAAGGCGTAATTCTAGAATGGGCGTACCATTTGATGGAACCGGTGTAAACGTCTGAATATCAATGGCACGCGGTGTGAGAATGGGCGAAACGCGCGCGTAGAGAAACCATCTTCAGCAGAGTACGCTGTCCCTGTTGAGAGCACCATATGGACGCGGGCTATTGTCGATGACAAAACGTCTGGCCAAGTTGCATCGCGTGGTCGTCACAGAACACTGCGTCCGTTTCAAGCGGAGATTGAATAATTTAACAGCAAAAAGACCTGCCACTTTGCTCCGTTTCGCAACCAGACGCAAAACCATGGAAGAAGAAAACGAAGTCCTCGACTGGGGCAACGAGGAAGATGAACATCATCAAGAGAATGACCAGTTCCAGGAGGATGCGGATGACGCCGTGTCTCTAGGCGACGAGGATGACGAACAGGCTTTTTATGCGCAACAGTTCGCAGAGAACGCAAACGGTGATTTGCCGCGTGCAAAGGGTGGCGACGGCGACGACTTAGATCGCCCCGGTTCCCGGGAGATGAGCGTTGACCAATTGTCTCAATCCCAGCAACAAGATCCTCAAACTAGCTCTCTGACTCAATCACATATATCAAATCAAAAGGGGTCCCCAAAGCGCTCACAAACTCGTATCCAGCCAAGGCTTACTCATGCTCTCCCTCCCAAGCCAGTCGCCTCTACTATGCCATACATACCCCCTTCTCATACATCCATTGTCGAGGCAACCGCTATGTCGGCACGTACGCGGGAGCACAAAAGGAGCACCTCTGAAAAGGGTTCTCATTACAAAGAACCACTCCCTCCAGACTGGGAAGTTCGATATTCTCGCAGTGGTAGCCGGAATCTCTACTATTACAATGTCGTGACCCATCAGTCTACATGGTACCACCCTGTGAGTACAGCCACTTACTTCTTTTGAACGGTTGTTTGTCCTTGGCTGCGGTATCTATGCGGCTGCAGCATATCCTTGGAATCGGCCTAGGTCTAATTTCCTGTTTCCAAGGCTTCCCCGACAGCTAGCCGAGGCAAGGTAGCATCTAATCCTGGCAAGCTTCCTCCTTCGTCTGGCAGTTATGGGCCTTCTGCGCTCACTTACGAGGATCGCCATTACCGGCCCGGTTCTCCTGATGCTCGACCTGATGATGGCTTAAACGACGGTACTGACTCCAGGCCGGCTGAACGTGGATCCACGCCTCCAAAGTCGCCCCGACCGCGCGGTCGAGCACGTTCTGCCTCACCTGCGCCTGTTATTCAAAGTCAACCTTCTACAGAGCTCCGGGATAGAAATCAATCGAATCATTCCAGACGCAGTGCTGACGCGAAAGAAGATTTGTCTGATGTAACCAGGGATCGCAATGTCCCCGGTGTTGACTCCTCTGCATCTCGTCGCGTTGCTTCTTCCAAGACATACAATAATACAAGTGGACATACTAACCGCGAAAATCGCCATGTAAACAGTTCTGTTGGTGTGGCTGAGCATGCCGAATCTACCATTGAAGACGGTCCAATGTTATCCAGGAGTTATAGCTCTAGAGGACGCAACTGCGAACGTGAATCGGCGCCTAGCAGCGTTGATAGTCGTCAGGAGCCTAATCAATCTCAGAGCTTACCCGCTTCCAGTACGTTATCCGCCTCCAATCATCTCCCTCTCCACCCCTCGTTCCGTCGCGCAGCACCATGTGCTGCACTTGTGCAAAACGCGATTGCTTCCTGGGTTCTCCCGAAGGACTTGGTTGAGGCGCTGCGTTTTCGCCGTTACAATCTTGTGTTCGTGTTACCGGTCTCTGCACTTCCCCACCGATCCAATGGCGCTTATCATGGACCCTATACGCTCCTTTCTCCTTTCTTTCTTTCTCGTAACATGTCATCCGTCCTCCCCAATCTTCTTTGACACTTCTTCTCTCCTTCCACAGGGCATCGCTCACCACCGCCTTCTTACCACGACCGCGAATGGATACCTGCACAGCGGGAGCAGCGTGGACCTGACTCCGTACAGCAGCCGAGCGCCTTTTCGACTAAAGTCGAATCAATCCTACGTGTGGGCCACACCTCGGTTCCTCGACGGGATAAACCTTCTCGATTCGATCAGCCTCTAGCAACGTCAGCACAACCAGCTCACCCGCCAATCGTCATTGGACCTGCAATTGCAACTGAGCGACCTCCACGTCCTCGCGATCGCGATGTCTACCCTCCAGATGATGCAAGCGAGTCATACACACGATCAGCAGAACGACATACGGAACGTGACACTTACCCTCCTGTTGGAAATGCAAGAGCGGTGTATACTGACGATCGTTCAACGCAAATTTACGCGGACTACCGATCTGACCGACAGCGAACACCGCCGGTCGATTCTGAATATGTTCCCTTGGCCTCAGATCAACCGGGATCCTCCTCACGTACGTATACTCCTGCAACTCCTATCGAGCGCATGCCCACCTTGCTCATGTTCCCATCTAAACTTCCTAAACGTTCTTGGTTGATCAATCTTGCCCTATCATCCTTTTACAGGTCGAAAAAGAGCACCATTGCCCCCTCAAGCAGCTAGCTTCCGTGAAGAAGCGTTCAGAAAGAGGGATCATGAATCACCAAGGCCCACTGGCACTCGGCCGCCACATCCACACAATAGTCTTCCTTTTCCATCAGGACCTAAGGAGCCGCAACGTCCGAGCGTTAGCGAGTCCAGTATTCCGCCTCATGGTTCTCGCCTATCTGTGCCTCCTGTCAGAGCTGATTCCGACTTTGTGCATCGCCAACGGCGATCAGTCAGCGGTCATCAGTATACCGACAACTTAGGAAGGGAAAGGACTTTGAGCACAGAACATAGTGGATCTGGAAGTGTCTATTCGCAAACGCAAGCCCATACACCGACTGAACTGCCTATGGACGTTGACGTTGACAACCTTCCTTCCAGGGTTGCCCTTGCACCTCCGTTGGACATTAACAATGACGCGGTCAATAGACCTTCAGGTAGATCCATGTCGGCCGCTGAGAGTGCTCCGCCGCCGCCAACAAGCAATTTTGCGGCGCACCCTGGCAACGATTTCAAGAGAAGAGAAGCGATCAGGGCACCGGCAGAGCAGCAATCGCCTTTGGGCAGACAAGACTTTATCCCCAGAAATCAGCGCGTCATTTACGATGGAACCGACAGACATGTGGTATATGCTGCTACTCCGATACACCATCGCCACTTCTCACGTCGTAATTGTCGTTTAGCCTCGTCGAGAAATTCGCAACCATCCGAGCGATTTTAACCGGCCTGGATCATCGGGATTCGGTCCAAGGCTCACAGGTCCAAATAGTGTTCCAATTGGAAATCGTCGTCCGACGGCCCCAAGCCAGGATACTGGCTCTCGCTTACCTGAGGCTGGTCCGCCTCCTCACGAATCGCCTGTGCGGAATCTGAAACCACTGCCTCCTTTACCGCCAGGGAAAGAGTCTTACGAAAGGGTATGTACAACTTCTGCATGGTGTTAGTCCAACCATCATTTGTTTTCTAGCCAGTATATGACGTCAAAGCTGCAGTTGATAGCTACAGGGTAGCACAACAAGAAAATGGTGGATCTAATCAACATGATCATAGCCCATCGGTACGTGTGCCGCAGTGTATGGTTATCATTTTCTTATTTGGTTCTAGTCTTACAAACGGGACCATCCACTTGAGTCGTTGCCAACGAGTCTTGGGATCGCAAACTCCAAAGAGGGACGTAGAGATTTCCATCATCGTGAGCGGGTAAGTTTTGATAATGCCATTCAAATTGTGTCTTACAGAAGGTTTACAAGTCTCGCTTCGATCAGCCGCGAGAATCTGGAGTCAGGGTGCCCCAATCATATGAGAGACCACCTCTTGAACCTCAACCTCGGCCTCCACCCCCTCATGAAGCAATATCCGCAAAGGATTATCAACCACCGAAAGCAGTAGAGTTATGTGAATCCCCGCAGTCGCCACATGCCAAGTTGTTGGCGGCAAAAGAGAAATTGGAAAGGTTATTTGTGACTGAGGAGAGGTTACGAAAGCAGGAGCAACAGCGGCAGCCAGTCGATAGTTCCAATCCGCCCAAACCTGTGCCTACGGGATTACCTCCTACGGGAATACCTCCTCAGGGATCACAAGATAAGGGTTTTGCAGATGATCGACTACGTAACACACGATATCAAGAGCAGCAAGGGCAACGACCTGATGACTATCGCCCCCACAGGCCGCCATCTCCCCATCTCTTACCAAGAAAGCCATCGTTGGACAGAGAAAATGCCCACCAATCTGCATCGCAGAGGAGACCTGGTCTATCTGATCCCCAGCCAGGGCATCCGCGTCCCATGGGTGAAAGGAGTCACGAGCTTGTTGAACGTCCGCATAGACATGAAGGACGCTTTGACATTCCTAAAAAACACGGTCCAAGCGGCCCGCCACCTCAGCATGTTGCGCCCGTCGACCGCGATCCGCCCCATGGACAACGTCGACCAGAGCGACCTCGTCCCGCGGATGCCCTGGCTGTGAACGTGCCTCCTTCAGCAGAACGTCGAACGAGGTGGGGTAATTCAGTTCATGGTGCTGCGACAGGCGAGGCCGCCGAGCGGCCAGACGGTCGTGGCGGTAGATCTGGTCAGAAAGACAGATACGAAGCCGAGGCCAACGACGGCTTTTCCGGCGGACCTCATCGCCAGCATCGTCTACCAGCACAGCCTCGCCGCCCCAAGGACGACATTCACCTGGGTGAGCCAGATCGGGCAAGGGACATCCCTCCGATGCTACCTTTGGCGCGTGAATACGAAAATTCTGTACCCAACTCGCGCCGGCTGTTGGACAGGCTGTCTCTTGACCCAAATGCACCCCTGCCAAGCAATGACCAGTCGCTTTGGGATAGGGTGCAAATTCCCGAGAAGCGTGATCGGCACGAGATGGACTATATAATGGACTCTTCTTACGAAGCGGACATCATGGGTCCTGGGGGTGGTGAGCCTGCAATGAAGAGAGCACGGCGGCGAAACAGCAAACTGAAGAGGCCGAGACGAGGTGGGGCTCCTTGAAGGACGATGACAAGACTGTGATTAAAAATTATACAGAGCTTTTCTAGTACAACGTGCAGCTATCCGACGCCTCCGTCTTTTCCCGACAAGTTTTGACCCAAATCTCTAATTAACTGCATTGATAGGGTATAATAAAGGTAGTTTGTAGATGTCATAAGAAAATCCGCATGCATTAGTTTAAATGGGTATTGACCGTTTTTAAGAGTTCCTGCATGGTCATTACTGTGCTTTGGTCCATCGCGTCTTGAATACTTGTAGGGCTACCCAAGGCGACTTCTTTCAAGTGCTAAACATGGTCTCAGAATCATTTTGAAAGTGGTAACATTGAATGCACCTGTCTCAAAGCATCCTGGCTAAACTCGTGTGTAACATAGTCTATATCTTCCCGCGGCATCCACCATTCTAAAAAGCGGAAAAAAAGACAGTCGACGATGAGAATGATGGTGTAGATGGGTCCTGCGAAGGGACCCAGCTCCATTGTCCTAGAGAGAAACAAGATGAATGAATGAATGTACAAAAGAGAGAGAGGAGACAAGGGGGCAGCACCGTTGCATTCGCTCCCATAATTCAATTTGCCTTGACTTCATAACAGCATCGTAGATGGCCTCTGTTCTAGTAGCCACTTGAGCCCAATCATAAAAAGTCTTTATCCGCTCATGTGCACGGTAAGGATCATGTTGGCCAGCAGACACGATCTGTATGGCTTCGGATATCGCGCGGAATATATCTGGCCACGGGTCGTTCCATCAGCTGACTCGTATTTACCAACATGTGTAAAATCCGGCACGTTACCATCAGCGTCGGGAGTGGCAAAGCTAATGAGATCGCTTGGGAGGATCTCTGGTACGCCTCCGACACGGGTCGAGACGACGTAGAGGCCGGCACAAGCTGCTTCAAGGATGGCGATTCCGAACGACTCTGTGAGGGACGTGTTCATGAAGATGGAACCGCGGGCCAACACCTTGGGGGGAGGCCAGGCAAGAGGATCAGCAATGCGTAATTGGGGACACGAGCCGGTGACGAACGTACGGATGGCACGTCTTGGTGAGGAACCGAGCCCAAGAGCTCGATCCGGTCTTGCAGCCGATGTTTTTCGCGCATCTGCAGGAGCTCGATGAGCTTGGGACCGTCACCGCCTGCGAAAGCGGTCAGGGGCGGCATCCTAGAGAGAATGTGATGAGGCTCATGATACCGATGATGAAATTGACGTTTGGAAAGGCGTCGCATATTCGAGGCGCAGTCGCGATCAGCAGGTCTATGCCTTTCCGGTAAGCTAGGCGGGAGAGCACCACGATAGTGACTCGGGTATTGTCAGCGAGGGCATGAGGGCCGTGGCAAGGAAGACGCACTTGTGCCCGCCAATTTGGGTGGACAGGGTTTGAACTGGTCAGCGACCAGTGCATTGGGTATCACGTATACGTTCTGGCGTACTGTTAGCTTGGACGGGTCTCCCTCGTCTCTATCATACAAGTGTCCACGTAGGACGGTATTTTCGCGTCTAGTCACCAGTTTATGGGGAACAAAAGGCAAGTGGTAGACACGGCGGCGTACCCCGTATGGGAAACACAGATGACGGCGTCTGCGTGTTTGAGCGTGCCGACGAGAAGCTTGTTGGTGAGGATGCTGGCGGCGTCTTCGAAGCCGAACAAGCTATGGTCTGTGAAGACGGTGCGGACGCGCATGAGATGGGCATGCAGGATGCCCTCGTGGGCGATGGCGGACAGACTGGCGTGTGCGTGGATGAGGTGGATATGCTCACGTAAGAGAATGGAACGGAGGTAGGGTAGGGAAGTGAAAAAGTTGGGGAGGGTGGCAGAGGAGGCGATGGGCAGGAAGGGGAGGTAGTAGACTTTGAGGCCCGGCAACAACCAACGGATCCCGACGCGGTCGCCATGACTGTGAGTGATGACGATGACCTGCGGGACGTCGTCGGTGGTCTTGCTCAACGGGTGCACTGAGCTCGACTCACTTTGTGCCCCTTGCGAATAAGATTAGCGCTCAGCATGTATATGTGGTTCTCAACGCCACCCACTGCGGGGTAAAAAAAGTCAGATATCATGCTAGAGTTGCGAACAATCAGCCAAGTCCTTCCGTGTAGATGTGAACACACGCAATTGAGATCTGTTGCATGATGGCACTGGTCAAACGGCAATTCTATTAGTTAACGACTAGTACTAGTAGGTAAGGCGGTGACCGTCACTGTAACCGTTACGACTCCGCCAGCAGAGCCATTCGAAAAATACTTATCATTCCAACCAGTTACGCCACCTGTGGCTCCTACGGCATCTAATAGCGACTCTGCATGTTTCCGGCTCGTGCAGATAAGAGTCTAGTAAAGGTGAGCTTCTGTTCGGGCAACCGATTCGAGTACGTACCGTTCCTTTGGACGTCAGCAAAGGCAGGGCAAAGCATTTCTGAGTCTTGAGGCAGCGATTAGCTATAGTCCATTGCCCGTTCGCACACTGCATAATGGCGTGGGGTATACACGCATTCTGGCCATCTAATTAATATTAAGTCTGTTGATCTTGAGAAGAATGAAATGCTTACTTGCGCAGGAGTCTGCCAAATTCAAGGAGATAAACTGAGCGTTGAGTTGTTGTGCTTCTTGGCCATTCGCGAGAAGAGTGACTTTATCGGCCAAGGTCGCTGCTGCTGCTGCGAAAAATGCAAAGATAATGAGCTTGAAGCAGAGAAGCAGCATGTTGTCTCCAACCAGGCCCATTCCTACTTACTTTATAAACTACGCAGTGCCGGTTGCCTTCTGTGTCTTCATTGTTCTTGTTCCATTTGGTGGAGGGCGTGGGAAGGTGGAGATGGTCTAACACACAACGCCAGTTGTAACCACATCATCTTTGACACCATGGTGAGTATCCTCGCTTCTCTTATGCGTGCAGGATACAGGCAGATATTGTCGTGTTGTGGAATTCTGGCATTCTGGGTAGTCGTTGGGCTGGATGCATCGCTTGCACTCTAGATGTACTATTGACTAATACTGATTCTGGCCGTAGACCAAGAAACGAAGAAATGGAGGCCGTAACAAAAAGGGCCGTGGCCACGTCAAGTTCATGCGCTGCTCCAACTGCTCTCGCTGCGTTGCAAAGGATAAGGCTATTAAGCGTTTCACAGTGAGGAACATGGTCGAGAGCGCTGCCGTCCGAGATATCAGAGAAGCGTGCATCTACCCTGGTACGATTTTTTGACTTTATGCATGGGGATTTCGATTTATGGCATCTGGCAGAATACACCGTTCCTAAACTCTACGTCAAAATTGCATATTGCGTCTCGTGTGCAATTCACTCGCACGGTACGTCACTATCATCTCAAAAGTTAGGCGATGTAGGAGGGTGACTATTGCATTATATTAGTTGTTCGTGTACGCTCTCGTGAGGGTCGCCGTAATCGGGCACCTCCCCCACGCATTAGATGGAAGGACGGTAAAAAGGTTAACGCAGCAGTGGAAGATGCGAAAGAGGCAGCCAAGGCTGCTAATGCATAATGTATGAAGGGATGTGGCTGTCACTACTATCTAGAAAACCGTCATCGCCCGAGAGCTAGAGTTGCTAGCGAATGCGAAGCCAGAATATTCTTCGACGACGAGATGAGGCCCTGCCCACAAGTGGGAGAGCGGAGAAGGATTCGGTCGTCGGTGGGAAATCCGTGTGAACTTGGCTGAGTATTTATATATACACGTGATCTTGCACGTGATCTGCGATTTAGTAAAAGTGGTCCCAGAACGTTTGGCTTGACTTTCGACACTCTCAACATGGACGATTCCACAGACTCGGACTGGTCCCAGCTTACCGCTTTGTGGTCAACAGAACCTGACGCTGATATCTTGTCTTACAACATCCCCTCCTCAGACCTCTCCATGAATATCGACTTCCATTCCTTTGGTATCGAGCCGCATTTCGACCCCACCAAATACCACATTCCTTTCGGTGACTTGCAATACCCATATTTCTCCCCCTCCCCAGATGACTTCCTGTCAAACCAGTTCCCCTTTTCTTTCCAGGCTGCTCTGGATATACCACCCGATTCCTCCTCCTCCTCAACCCCATCACGCTCCTCTTCTCCACACAATCGCCCTCTCACCCATCTATCCATTCCTTCCACTCCTGCTACTCCGCAGCCTAGCCCGCAAGCCAGCTCTACTGCTTCAATTTCCCCACAGGTTTCTCAAACCATTAATGACTCTGCAGAGGAACTCGCCCAACGCGTGCGGCTGTCCGCAGGCGTGATGCTTGCAGTGCCCATGACGGCACATCTCGCAGGACGGGCATCAACAGGCCTTGCTACTCCTGGTACGTATTGGGCCTTGAGTTGAATCTGCCTTCTGTCTGAACCTCTTCTCTCTTCTTATTAGCAACGCCAGTGCAAACCAAACTTCCCATACCCCGCTTGCCACGTCAGAACCCTCGAAACTTGAAACCTTCCAGCCCTACCAGTTCTTCGTATGCCGGCTCATCTTCCGCCGCTTCGACCCCACCCCCTTCAACTCCACCTCTTCCTTCGTCTATGCCACCGGCATCGTTGATGGATCAAATTATACCCTCTGCCCCCGCAAACTCCGCCGTCCAAGTGCAGGTTACCCCACCTCAAGCGGAGTCGATGGCCACTGTTGGCGCCAACCAGGGCTCATCCCGTCCCAAGACCAGTCATACCACCATTGAACGGCGTTACCGTACGAACCTGAATGCTCGAATCCAGAGCTTGCGTATGTCCGTCCCCGCTCTCCGGGTACTCGAAGACAGAGATTCTGCCGATGGCAAGAAAATCAAGCGCGCCCTCAAAGGTGGCATTACGGTCCAAGGCGTGCCAGGCGCAACGGGAATCCTAACACCCGCAGAAGATGGGACTGTTATCGATGTCATCGATGAGCGTGGCTACGTCGATGGCGTCAAGGTTGCAAGGAAATGTAGCAAGGCAAATGTACTAGGAAAGGCTGTAGAATACATCAAGGTCTTGAAAAGGCGCGAGCACAGGCTAAGAGCAGAACAGGGTGGCTTGAAGACTCTGATTTCTGGTTTGGTCGGCGGCCCAGCTTTGTTGCGTGAATGGGAGAAAGAATGGCGGGATAGATTCGGCGGTGAAGAGAAAGACGAACTGGGTGCTGATGAAATGGCGAGTAATGAAGTGGAAGATGAGGACAGCGATGAAGATGAAGAGGACGACGACGGCGAAACAGGAAGAAAGCGTAAGAGAGGGAGAGTAGCTTCTAACGTTGGTGCGGCAAAGAAAGACAAGAAATCTCAGTCGACGGCGGGAGATAACGCCGCTCCTGATGCACCCGCCAAGAGGAAGCGAGGGCGGCCAAGAAAGGTTCCTATCCCCTCCCCATCCATCACCGCATCGAATCCAGGACCGCCGTTGTCTCCCGCCGAGCAGGACGTCAATATGCTGGTCACACCTCTTCAGCAACAGCACCAGAATACAGGAGCGCCACAGCAGTACCTCCTGGCCACATTTGCGCTCTTCTCGTTCTTCAACTCTCCTTTGACGTCGCATTCTCGTCAACGGGATCACCATCAACATCGTGCCGGTGTCGTGCTGAATCACCCACCCTTGGCATACGCTCCAGAAATTGTTGCTGGACTAGCGGGTGCTGCGGAGCATCATGTGTCGCATCTTGGTGGTGCAAGGACTTGGGCATTTGGCGAGTATGTCCAGGCATTCCAGTTGGCCGTTTCCGTCTTGGTGCTGTTCAGCATGATCATGAGCTGGTTAAATGTCGGAGGAAAGAGTAGGTCGTGGCTCTCTTCTGCGTCGAGGATCAGATCGAAAGTGATGGACCTGAAGCTGTCGGGCTCAGGTGGACATAAAAACCATGACTGGCTTAAGATTGGGGGACAGATCATTCTCAAAGGTTGATATTGTTCCTGTACGTGAGACACGATGCTAACGCTGTTTATCTGTCCAGATTCGCCATCCGAATCAAAGGTGGTATCGTTGTACACATGTGCACGAGTGTATCATGCCGTGCTTGCAGGCAAGCCTGCCACAACTCTCGGAGAACTGTGCACACTGTCGCTGGTGATGCATAAAGCAGGACCGTCTGTTGTGAATAACCTTCTCCGGGCGCGGTCTCGTGTAGTCTGGGATCAAGCAAAGACATTGTGTGCATCATTACTGTGCAAACCTGGGAAGCACGTGTCGGTGTACGAGCGCCTTGTGTTGGAGAGCATGGACGCAGATGAGGCCGCGAATCGCATATCCGACGTCACTGTTGCGCAACTTGGACTCGATATGAGCCAGTCACCCTCGCCATTGCGAATTCTAGGTGGATCTGCCGTAAGAGAAAGGATGGTGAAGCATCTGGCTTTTGCTTTCGTCAGAATCGTAGGGCAGGAAGAAGATGATAAAGTTGCGCCTGCACTCGCTGGTGAAGAAGAAGATAGGGAAAAGACATTCTTGGCCGCGGCAGAGCTGGGCGGACGATTGGCAGAGCTGGGCAGAATTGCCGAACGGCTGTGTCGCCTGATCGCAGAAGATAGTGGCCGGCTGATTACGGTCAGCTCTGACCTTGTTCGGAGCTTGGCGAGCAGCGACGAAGATGACGACGTGAGGTCGTTGATTTTGGCGCTTGTGTTATACCAGCGGGTGTTCTACTCGCACAGGAAGGGACAGTGGACGATGTTGAGTCCTCCTCCTAGCCCAGGTCGCCCGACAGTTGGTGATCCGGTCTTCTTTCTGAAGAAGACGCTTGGCAGCCGCGTGTTTGAGGAAGGGTGCGTGGATGGTCTGGAAGATGCTAGAGACGGCGCTGTTGATCTTATCGTTGAAATTGAGAGGAAGAGGCGACATTGATTTTGGATATTGTATGAACACTGATTATGTAATTTAAAGTCTACTAGTACTAGTACTTCATTTCTCTCACCAGCACCAGCATGTCGGTCGACTTTAGCCTCTTTGGAGGCGCTGACTCCCTCAGCGAGGGGAACAGGACCCCTCGTCGCGCCTTCGTCCCGGGGACGGAGAGCGACCATGCTGCGATGCGCCATTATCCAGGTCCTCCACAAAACCCTCGCGACTTTCTCTGGTTGATGACAGAAGAGCCTCATCGCACCCGACGCATGGAAATCATGCAAGCCCACCCACAGGTCACGAAACTCATGGGCCACGAGCCACTCACCAAATACATCGTCTTCGCCGTCGTGTCGCTGCAGCTCGCGACGGCCGTCTATCTCCGGCATACGCACCCACTGTCACCGGGGTTCGTGGTGTGTGCGTACGCGCTGGGGGGAACCGCGAACCACAACCTGTTCTTGGCTATCCACGAGATTACCCACAATCTCGCCTTTCAGAGTGTGCTCATGAATCGGCTTTTGGCCGTCTTTGCCAATCTCCCGATCGGCATTCCGTACGCGGCTGCGTTTAAGGTGGGCGGCGCCTAAGTTTCGTCGTTCGGATAATGGAGCTGACGGGTTTCACCAGAGATATCATATTGAGCACCACAAGTTTTTGGGTCAGGATGGGATCGACACGGACCTCCCGACGAGGTTCGAGCTGCTGTTTTTGAAAAACGTTCTGGGCAAGGTATTCTTTGCGTGAGTGTCCACGGATACTCTCTCTCTCGCGTGCTAATCAATGGGGACCGCCGATTTTCAGGACGTTTCAAATCTTGTTTTATGCTCTCCGCCCTACGTTTGTGCGCGCGCAGACTTTGACGCGGTGGCATCTGATCAACGTCGTTTCCCAACTCGTGTTCGACTATGCCTTCATCAAGACCGTTGGAATGCGCCCGTTCATCTATCTCATTATGAGCAGCTTTTTTGCTGGAAGTCTGCATCCTTGTGCCGGTCACTTCATCGCGGAGCATTATCTCTGGGATGGGTCATCGCAGGAGACATACAGCTATTACGGCCCGCTGAATTTGCTGGCCTACAACGTGAGTTGTCGACAAGTCACAGGGCTGCTACCCATTCGGCTGATGTGCCTTTGCATAGGTCGGTTATCACAACGAGCACCATGATTTCCCCTCCGTACCATGGACACGCCTGCCCAAGCTACGCGCACTCGCACCAGAGTTTTACGATACTATGCCGTCGCATCCTTCATGGCCTATGTGCATTTACAATTTTATCAGAGATACCGATGCTGGTATCTTCGCACGAGCAAAAAGGCCGAGCAAAGAGGCCAAGGAAACGGTGGACCGAGACGAAAAGAAAGACAAGAGTGGTTGAAAGTTGGATTCTAGATTATTATACGTTTATACTGCATTAAATAAATAATTCATCCGTCGGACTGCCGCTGTCATGTCACCCGCACACAATTCTTTAAACCACCTCCCATGGACACAGGAAAGCAAATCACCGTTCTTGGCGCTGGTGGGTGTCGCGCGATTTGCGTCCCCACCAACTAACGTGTCCCTTTATATAGGTGTAATCGGTCTCACAACTGCCATCGTTATCCAAGAGAAGGGAGGATATAACGTGACGATGGTCGCAGAACGCCTCCCCACCGACCCAAAGTCGATCGATTACACGAGTCACTGGGCGGTAATCTATCTCGCTACGTTCCCCACACACTCGAGAATGATAATTCTGGGCACAAGGGCGCACATCACGTCAGTATCGATACCGATAATCAGCTCCAGAGAGGTTCGTTCCATCCGTTTGCCGCTACCCAGAGCGCAAAAAAAAAAAAAAAAAACCCCAAATAGGCTGTCACTGAGAGGGTTAATCTGATTCTTAGAACTCGAGCGGAGGACGTTCAAGACGCTTTGGGAGCTCTCCGAACCGGGAACGCCCACGGCAGGACTTTTCCTCCGCGCACGACAGACCGAACACTTTATCCGTCCTCGATCGGAGGATGATCCATTGAAGGCCATGCCGAACGTATGCCCTTGATTCCTATCCAATCATCTGCCTTTTTTATCGTTATCACCACTCATAGCACCAAGTCCTTCCAAAGGATAAGCTCTTTCGGAATGCAGTGGATGGAGCGACGTTCGATACGGTCAACATCAACGCGCCGCAGTACCTTCCCTACTTGTTTTCTCGATTCCAAGCTGCGGGAGGTAAAGTCGTGCGTGCGACGGTGCAGTCCATAGATCAGGTCATCAACCCGGACGCGCCTGTTACGAGCGTTTCTGTGGGGGATGGGCCAATGCCGGCTAGCGTTGATGCCTTGATCGTGTGCTTGGGCTTGGGCGCACGCAAACTGGCTGGTGTAGATGACAAGAATGTATACCCTATCAGAGGGCAGACCGTTATTATGAACGCGCCATGGATCAGATCTGGTGTCGCCGCCAGCAATGAAAAAGGCGCCTTCTCGTATATTATTCCGAGAGTCTCCGGAGAGGTGTGTGTGTGTGGATCTCATGTCTAAGTAACTGATTGTACAATTTGACCGGCTTCTCGGGCAGGTGGTTGTCGGCGGTACTAGGGAACCGAATGACTGGTTCGTGAAAATATCGATATGTGTCATGGAATGCTGCACTGATCAAATCCTGTTAGGTATCCCGCGCCGCGTCCAGACACCAAGAAGGAGATATTGGGGAACGCCATAGCCCTCTGCCCTGAACTGGCGCCGCCAGAAGTCAGAGCTATTCGTGAACCAACCGTTGAAGATGTTCTGCCTCTGGTGATTGAAGAGGGGTGTGGTTTCCGTCCTGCAAGGAAGGGGGGTATAAGGCTTGAAGTGGAGTGGTTCCAAAGCGGTGCGACTTTCAGAGCAGTTCCAGTGGTGCATAACTACGGGTGAGTATATAGTTTACTACTGCATCATCTAATGCTCTGCACGAATAGTCATGGAGGGTACGGTTTCCAGATGTCCTGGGCATCGGCGGACAAGGTGCTTGATTTGCTGGAAGGAGCACTTGGAAACACAAATGCACCGTAGTCACTCAACGAGTATAGTGGCCGTGAAATTTGAATTTGTTCATGATGTTTCGGCTAGCACTTTCCGGACCACAAGTCTTGAGGGTAGAGATCTTCCCAAAGACATTCGGACGTGCGTGATATCTCATCTTCCTCTCTGACCTAGAACACGGAAAAAAGGAACTCGTATGGAAAGCCACACCCGTCAGATGCAAGCGTGCGAAGAATCTTGGTGGATTAGACGTCACAGACCATCCGTATTCGTGCGCCTTGGGTACAGTCTCTACCGAATGGGAGGTATGGATATACGTAACACCGGGGACTATGTCTGGACTGAGATCGCGCTAGAGGAAATGACTTATTGATATTTTATCGAAAATGTGTGAGATTGCTTCCCCAAAGATAGATACACAAGGGAAGAGAACCGCTCATTATAGAAGAGAATGTCAGCCTCACCTGTCAACGGTTTGCGACTGGAAATTCAGACGGGCGTAATTTTGGGCAAGTCATTCGCCTCCTGATTGCACCGTTCGAGTTGTGGCGAAAAAGAAAAAAAAAAAGACGCTGGTATTATAGGTCATGTACGTAGAGTGCAACACTAATCGGTGCCGAACCACCATTTGTAAAGAGCAAATTGTTCTCCGTTTCGCATGACATCGGCCCGCCCGACGAAGAATTTGCGCTCCAAGAGTAAAGGAAACCAGTAAACATCGTCTTCCCACATTTGGCTGAACGGTATCGGCTGGTGTCCTGCTCCTCCGACCGTGGCGCTGTCACCCGTGTCGAACCACTGCGGCCGCATTTCTTCCGACCTGTGACGAATTCAAGAGTTTTAAAGTAAGTCATTAACGTCACGGTAAAAAGCACATAGATATGTTCTTACTCTATTACGTAGCCCGCATATTCATCAGCACGGAAAACGTCGATGTGGAAAGCGACCGGATCCCCTTCAACTGCAAAGAGTAACTCTCCTGCGTGTACCAGTGGGGCCTGTATGCCTGCTTCTTCCTGACGTGGGCGTTGTCATTATGCTGAGAATCTTACGGAGAAAACCGGGATTTACTTGTAATTCACGCTTCGCGGCTTGCATAGGCGTTTCCCCAGCTTCCACTTTGCCACCTTGGAGGAATGGAAATGGTTTTAATTATTCACCCTATTTCATTGGTTAATGTGTTCGGCATACCAAAGCCATTGTACCTGTCAAAGTGAAGGTTTATTAGAACCGTCAGAACCATTATAAAATGAAAAAAAAAAAAAAAACTGACAAGCCCTTTCCCAGTCCTCTCTTCTTATACCCAAGTAGAATCTGTTCGCAAAACAATGTGTGAATATGCCGCTGATATTTCGGAAAATACTGGCAGCTACTTTTGCACCGCATATTATGAAGGCATTGGTGTAATTCTTCTTCCTTTCGAACTTTAGCCATTCTGCATTATCGACCCCGCCGCTGTTATGAAACTTTAGATCAGTCCTCAATCCGGGTGGTATTGTTGTTGACTCGGGCAAGGACATGACAGATGAGAATCAGACAATGCCTCTCAGCGCAAGCGATTTGACGGTCGTCCGAAACGTGAAAAAATTAGGTAAAAACCCGGAACATGAAAATGACTTTTTAAATGGCGTACAAATCAGCGTTCTGATATTTTAATCGCAGAAATATCACACACAGTTGACTTGCGCGAACGACCGGAACATAAACTCACGATTGATGGAAATTTAGAAGGTCGCGCGCGTGCGAACGTCTGTCCCGAAATGACTGCTCCAAAATCTAACTCCATGTCCGTCAGGGAAAAAGCGTTTATTTGTTGACGCGTTGACGTGAGAGGTAGTACGGATATCCTCCTTTCGAGTATCTCTGCATCCAAAAACATCAATGTACAAATATCCATGGCTACTCACATTAAAGTGATAGTTTCAAACCTTCCCTTGCCTCAATTCGGAGGTTTCCCAAGCTATGATCATCATGCCCCTTCTCCATCAGAATGATATCCGATGTCTCGTAAAAACGATGTAATACTGGTCCTGGTTGCATTGATTACTAGTTTCTGAACCCCATTTTATCAGCATCCCTCTATGAATGAAATGGTGAATATAGTCAAAACTTTCCCGACGCCTCGAGCGGTATATCTCAACAGACTGGAAAGTTCTCAGGCTGAGAATGCTATACAGTCCAACTTTCCGCCCGCGATCTGCTTATGTTCCCCGTGAAATAGATTCTTCAGATCACGGATTTCTTGCGTTTCATAATCACGCCGCAGCCCGTCAATCAGGCGTTCAGACTCAACTAAAGATTAATCGATAAGAACGTGAACGGCGCAAGAAGATGAGTTAGCGATCTTCGCCCAACGTAGCAATCCTGCATGAACATGTAATATCGCCTCGATGTCGAGCGAGAAGCGAACCAGTAACACGCAAAACCGTCAACGTTCATGAGAAGGATATCGCTATGTACGCCTAATATACAGAAGACTGTGAGACAAAATGCCTTGTTATCTAAGGAGAGGGCGAAAATTAATCTTCTCCGTCGTAGTCCTCTTCAACTTCGCGCGCCTTGGCACGTGTTGAGGAAGGCTTTGCTCTTTTTGACGTCGGCTTCGACGTCGATGCCAGCTTCTGAGCGAATGATATGAACGATGATTGAAATCACGCATATTCGAACTCACCTTTCGTTTCTTGCCATTCTCCAGAGCTTCTTCTTCGGGCTGAGCTTCGGGCTCCTCCTCAACATCCTCCATTTCCTCGTCCTCTTCGACCTGCAAAACTGTCGGTATATGTTCTCTGCGGAGATCAAACCACCTTACCGTCTTTTTGGGAGCCGCCTTCTTGCCATTCTTCTCCGCTTTCTCTTTCTTTTTGTCCTCCTTTTCTTTCTTCTCTCTCTCTCTCTTTTCCTCCTTTTCCTTCTTCTCTCGCTCTTTCTTCTCTTCCTTCTCCTTCTTCTCCCTTTCCTTCTTCTCCTCCCTTTCCTTCTTCTCCTTCTCCTTCTTCTCTTCCTTCTCCTTCTTCACCCTCTCCTTTTCTTCTTTATCTTCTGCCGATAATTTCTTCGGGGCTCTCTTGGGCTTTTCTTTTTCTACTTCCTCTTCTCCCTCATCCTCATCGTCAGTCGGAATCTCAGCGAGTTGCTTTGTAAAGTCCTCGCCAGACTCTTCGTCTTCTGTTGCAGCCTACACTGGACGTTAATAACGTGGTAATAAGCGTCGGGGGGACAAGCCTTTTTCTTTGATGCACGCTTCTTGGCTGGTGCCTTCTCACCCTCATCCTTCTTGGCTGCGCGTCTCGGAGCAGCCTTCTTCGGTTTCTCTTCTACTTCTTCTTCACCATCGTCTTCATCATCTTTTTCGGCCTTCTGATCAGGGGATGAGAAGTCACATCAGTTAACAGCGAATGATTTACAGTACCTTCTTTCGGCCAACTGTCTTTTTCGGCTTTTCTGCGCCATCGGCCTCCTACAACTATCAGTTATTTCAGCGCAAACGACGCGGAGAAACCTGTATTCGCCTTTGCCTTAGTCACTCGTGACCTCTTCGGCTTTTCTTCCCGCTCAGCTTCCGGGGCCGGTTCCTTCTTTCTTCCGGCCTTTTTCTTGGGCTTCTCCTCGTCATCGGTTTCTTCTGCCGCACCGCCTTCCTTTTTTGCGCTCTCTGGAATGTCTTCTTCGGCGACATGACCATCTTGCAACGCTTTTCGAATTTTCTCCTTGTCTTCAGGTTGGAGGTCGTCAAAGCCATCGAGGTCTGATGGGTCCGAGAACAATTCTTGCATTTTTTGCATTATTTTTGGTGAGACACAGCCCCAGTGTTTCCAGGTGCTGAAAGAAGAGTATCGTCAAATGACGTGTCTTGGGGTTCGGAGCGTGAGACGCGTCTCACAAAGTCTTTTGGCCCCGGAAATCGACTAGGGTGCCAAAACGGAGTTCGCCCTTCCCTATAGCGGTACCTGCGCGAGTTTATGCACGTGGGACATGGAGAAAGAGTTGGGCATACCTGTGCACGGTTTTGGGCCTGGATGCGAGGTAAGGTGGAGAGCAACGTTAGTGTTCATCCAGACAACAGAATGAAGAGATAGATTACCTTTGCACTTTGAACGCGACGAGGAGGCATACTCGACGCGATAGCCAGGCTGATTGTCAGACATGGGAGGGGATGATGGGGGGAAAAGAAAGAAAGACGCGACTTGGGAGTTGAACTTTGTGGCCGAAACGCATTTAAAGTCCGCTGCCAGACGCATTGACCACCTCAGCAGAGCGGCCTTGAGCCCCTCGCCATTGTCGCCCGTTACTTAGCTACTTGTCCGGGCGCTAGCTGCGCGCTGTCTGCAGTAGCAGGTCCATGTACCAGCGCATATAGACAGGCCACCCAGTGGTGTTGAACTTGCTCTGCTGTAGTCTCAGTGGTGGCTGTGCTGTCCGTACGCCATTCCGCGTCCCATGGTCCACTTCACGAAGCCTGCCTGGGTCATCCACAAGGACCCCTCCAAGAGCGACCACAATGCAAAGCGTCTTTCAATCTTCTCCGTACATGTCCACCCCGACGGCTCTCGCATTGCAACAGGCGGTCTCGACTCAAAAATTCGCATATGGAGCACGAAGCCTATCCTCAGTCGTTCTTCAGACCAGTCTGGCAAGCCCCCAAAATCACTCTGCACCCTGCATATGCATACCGGGCCTGTCCTGACCGTGCGTTGGGCACATTCCGGCAGATGGTTGGCCAGCGGCAGTGATGACGCTATTGTCATGATATGGGACCTTGACCCGTGAGTGAGTTGTTTTCGTTGGCCCACTCGTGCCAACTCACGCAACGTAACGCATACCTCTAGCAATGCACATGGAAAAGTTTGGGGCTCCGAGGAGGTCAACATAGAGGGATGGAAGCCCCTAAAGCGTCTCCCGGGACATGATAGTGGTGCGTTATAAGTTTGTGCAGACATTCACAATGTCAACATTTGTGATCTACAGATGTAACTGATGTGGCATGGTCGCCGGGGGACCGCTATCTCGCATCCGTTGGGTTGGATTCGACCGTGATTATCTGGTGTGGCTTCACACTCGGTACCTCATTTCAAACAGCCACCACATTCTGCTTACGAAGCCGTAGAACGCATCGTTCGGCTAAATCAGCATCAAGGCTTCGTCAAGGGTGTGTGTTGGGACCCAGTAGGCGAGTTCCTTGCCACTCAGTCCGACGATAGAACCGTCAAAATATGGAGAACGACGGACTGGTCTCTCGAAAAGACGGTATCGAAACCTTTCGAAGCATCTCCCGGAAGCACGTTTTTTAGGCGTTTAAGGTAACTTCGTCTATCGTGTCCATGCTTCTAGTCTGATGCTCACGCAGTTGGTCACCTGATGGTGCTCATATCACGGCATCAAACGCCACGAACAACAATGGCTACGTCTTCATTGCCGCCGTAATAACACGCAACTCGTGGACATCTGATATAAGTTTAGTTGGCCACGAAAACACCATCGAAGTCGCCGTGAGTCACTTGTGACGAAAACCTTTTAATTTTTAATTCTGGAAATCAGGCATATAATCCACACATCTTCTTACGCAATCCAGCAGAACCAGTGGCGACTTACAATATTTGCTCTGTTGTTGCATTGGGCGCTGATGATCGGTCGGTTTCAGTATGGCAGACTAAATCAGCCAGGCCGTTGATAGTTGCCAAAGAAGTCTTCGATCGTCAGATCATGGACCTCAGCTGGTGCGTACCTGCATGCAGGCAAGCAACATTTTGAGAGATTTAATTGGCACTTTAGGTCTTGGGACGGAATGACGTTATATGCGGCCTCCTCCGACGGCACCATCGCAGTATTCCATTTTGACCCTAAGGAATTGGAAGGGATTGCACCACATTCGATCCAGCAGCAGTATCTGACCAAGTTTGGATTTACGGCACCACCCCTACCTGAAGGCTTCTCTCACGTCCCAACGCGTGAACCCACGCAAATGACACCACCTCCGTCTCCTACTCGTGCAAATGGACAAGTCTCCGCATCTGCTCAAGTTGCTACGTCAACGAGCTTCCCAACGACAAACGGCAGAGAACGCGTGAACGTGCTGGTTGCAAAACGAGGCAACAAAAAGCATGCAGCCCTGTCGCAAGGTCCCTCAAGCGCCATGAACGGGCGTTTGGACACAAGCATCGGTGTAACCGGATCGTCTATCCCATCAGCCAGTACCTCTCCCTCTAAACGTGTGCAGCTCGCACATCGTCAGGACGTCCAGCGCTTTCCCTCTCCCTCAGAGCAGCCATTCGGTGCCCCGGACAGTTGGTCTCTACATGCAGATGTAGCCATGGATGTTGATTTTGACGTGCCAATCGACGCGCTGGACACGAAGTTATCACAAGTTAAAGGGAGGAGAACGGCAATAGGCGACTTGTTAGATGAGACGAAACCGCCGAAAGCAAGGACGTTAGGGGGTGATAGATATAGAGAAGTCGCACAAGTGAAACAGATCGGGACGGTGGTCCCAACGCCTGCCATGTCAGTCGAAGTGCAGCGTGGTATGATGTTGCCTGTGCCGGCTCTGTTGACGTATCTCACGTCCGAGTTGGACGGAACAGACGATGTGTTGGAGGCGGAGAATGCAGAAGAAATAGGTAAGTATCATTCCATTGCTTTCGTGGCGTAGACGTTGATCCGCCGCTTATTAGCGGGTACGAACGAAGTATCCTTCGTGTCGGGAAAGCAGACACAATGGCTCGACTTTTTGCCATCACCTGTCTTAGCACTCAAGGCGACCTCGTTTCTGTGCGCAGTTGCCATGCAAGATGGTTCTATAAACGTGTATTCACACACAGGCCGGAGGTAGGATTCGCCTCGTTTTTTTGAGGAAGTATATGCTAACCGCATTTTGGCAGACTCATGCCTACAATGAGCCTCGACTCTCCATGTTCCTTTATCGATGGCAATAAGCACAGCTTAATGGTTATTACGTCTTCAGGACAACTATTCTCTTGGTGGGTTTTGCAACTTTACCACGAGAAGCCTTCTCATCAACGTTTGGTAGGAATATGAAAAAGGTTACAACTCATTTCCCGCCAATATCGGTCCTACCACTCTTGGCTTCATCACCCAACCATACCATCACTTCTGCTTCGGTCCGACCGAACGGCATACCCATCATCAACACGTCCAACGGGATAGCCTATTCCTACGATACGTCGCTTTCAACCTGGGTCAAAATCAGTGAGCGATGGTGGGCCGAAGGTTCCGACGCATGGCAGGGCCGCCAACGGGCCGCCACCACTGCTGTTTCAAATCGAGGAGTCATGTCCATGGTCGAAGGTAGCGTCAACGGGACGCCTCCTCCGGATGAGATTCCCCCAGATAAGAGAAAACCGGAGTGGTGGAACGCAGCGCTTACGCTGGGACATTTGGAAACCAAGCTTCACGCAACCAAATTGCTGGACAGCCCACAGGAGTACAAACAGACGTTGTTGGTGTATGCCAAGAGGATTGCGGACGAAGGTTTCAGAGCAAAAGGCGAAGAGCTAATCAAGGAGCTCTTTGGGCCGATGTATTGGTATGTGTGGTTCCGTCGGTTTGGAAATACTTGTTTAGAGCTGGCGTTGCAGGCGACCTGGAAGAGAAGATAGCTGGGCGCCAACAGTTGCTGGTCTGCCCAAGCGTGAGTTGTTGAAGGAAGTTTTGTCGGTGTTTGGTACGTCAAGCCGAATGATTCGTATCGTTCGTTTCCAACTGACGTGCCACAGCTCGGAGCAAAACATTAACAAAACTTGCCCTTGACTGGCAAGACATTCTGAAAAGGGCCGTTACTGACGAATCATAGGGATGAAATATGTTTATTTGCTTGTTCTGGTATTACTGTACGCTTGTCTGTATTAGCTAGTTGGACGCTATGTCAGTCTAATAGGATGCTCTTAATCGTAGTGGGCTCGTGTTCACCAGAGATATGTTACCGATAGCGGCCGATTCCGGAAATCAAGGGATCAAACATTTGAATCCTAAGTAGCATAAAGCATGTCTGACACCGTCATACGCGAGGTGAACTTCGTTTTTCGAAACTGTCCTTTCTCATTCCAAAGACATACAGGTCTCGAAAGGTGTATGGATATTCTCAAGGTCCTCTGATTGACTCAGACTTCCGGGTGACGCAGTGGCTAATTAATTGGCGGACAGGCCGTTTTCCCGTTCGGGAGTCCCAGTTGGAGGACGCTCCACCGCGATCAAGATGAAGGATGGTGGAGTATGGGTGCTTGCCTCAACGCCACTGAACCCAGAGACGAGAGAGAAACTAAACCAATTGGGCCCCGTACGGCAAGTCAACGGTTTCTCTTGTTACAGTCCGATTTACATGAGGCAACAGATACATTATTGGTGCAGACTCCGTTCATAGACTATTCTTGAGTTAGTGATGTGCTTTCAATTGTGATTCGTGATTCCTGGCTCACCTGACATCAAGGTGAGTTCAAGAGAGCGTATCCTGACGCCAAGTTAGTCGCTCCCCAAGCTGCGATTGAGGATTACCATGACAAGGATCTAAAGTTTGACGGAGGTGAGCTTTTCAATTGGATTGTAACGGAAGATGTTTCAGTTGATTGAATTGAATCCAGCATGGGGCGCAGATCCTCCCGATTCAAAGTACGGATTCGAGGATGAAGTGAGTTCTTATTTCAGCACTGACAATACGGCAAGTGATTCCCTGGCTCTGAACAGATCAAACATTGGTTAGAACATCGGCATTTCCTTTGAGAGAAATTGATTTCATTAAAACCCCAGTTATTTCTCCGGATTCCGTAACAAGGACGTGGCGTTCTTCCATGTTGGTTCCAAGTCTCTGATAGAAGCCGACTTGCTATTCAATTTGCCTTGCAACGAGCAAGTAAGTTTTCCATATTGATGCAACTTATGAAGCTCATGTCATCACGACAGTATTCAAAGGTTGAATCATCGGGGCGTAGCCTTTTTCTAGGCTCTTTTGGACCGAGATCTTGGCTTCATACGCAATACGTCCGGACAATGGGAATAGACCAACAGTAAGAGAATAAACGGTTTGCTCGAGCAGAAAATATAATTTCTTTTCAGAGCCATGAAACGGGATGTAAAGACAGTCGACTCGTGGGATTTCAAGAGGATAATTCCTTGTCATGGGGTAAGATTTATGCTAATTTTGTTGAGAAAGACTGTTGAAGATCGTTTGAGGATGTTATTGAAGAGGATGCTAAGGAAGCCTGGCGAAGTGCATATCGATTCTACTACGACTGATCAATCGGCTATCATAATACATATTCATAGCTCCGAATTGCCAACGAACGTGGGAGAATGGAGGCTAATTGCAACCTGCGCGTGATCTCCGCAGCTCCGCTGCAGTTGCCGCAGACCTGTTCTATGGGAATGGGGAACACGAGGCTTCTCACCATAGATTTTTGAGTCCAACACAAAATGACAAAAGGTGGCCTGAACTTTGCCGAAAAGCTAGCGAAGTTGTAAGTACGTCACGAATGTTTTGAGTCGCAACCCTGACTGCCTTGAAAGCCCAGAAATCTTACCTCTTGTTGCGGCGTTCTAACACTGATTCACACGTTGTAGGCGCTTATGTTAACACGAGCAAGCCTCATGGCCACTCTACGCCCTAGCACATAACAGCCGCTTCGCCACTTGCGAATCGCGCCAGATATCCCCCGACCATGCATGTGTGCACCCATTGCAATAATCGGTCTTTTGTGAACGATGACGCCTTGAGACAGCATCTCAAGTCGTCGAGCGCTCATCCGTTTTGTACACATTGCAATCGCCACTTCATAAATGAGAAAGCCTATGAAGCGGTACGTTATTGAAATCGTCATAGGGTCTCGACCGCGAAAGCGTCTCTTATGCTTAAACAGCACATGGCGGCTAGGCACCCGCCCACGTTTGATTGCGCGAAGTGCACCAGAACTTTCCGATCTCAATCATCCCTGGAGGATCATTATAGAGGCTCGCCTGAACATCCGAATTGCAGCCGATGCGGTAAAGGGTTTAGAAACAAGCGTTTAATGGAAGAGGTAGGGTCCTATCTGTTGTACCTGCCTCTGTTGTTAAACAATCATTATCTAGCACTATAGCATGCAACATGCGCTTGTGTCTTGCCCGTGCGGCCCGGCAATGCTCTTCTTCGATGAGCTAGATGAACATTATCTAACATCTGATATGCATCCATCATGTGTGATTTGTCATTGCGGTTTCAAAGATAACGAGTCTCACAAGGAGGTGAGCAAACAAAGACGATGTTCTGCTCTTGTCAATTTAACCGTCGCGTAGCACATGGCTTTCAACCACGGAAATCTATATTGTGCCCCTTGCTCGGCCTACTTTGAAACACCAGAGACATTATCAGATCATTACTTCAGCTCACCTGGACACCCTTCTTGCATCACATGCAGTAAAGGTTTCAGAGGCGATCAAGAATTTTCTCTAGTGAGTTGAATGGGATCAACACTTATTCGATGGAATTTGACATCGATAACAGCATCTGGCGGCGGAGCACGCATCTTCTCCAGCGATAAACACGTCGCCTGGGGCCAAAATTGGTGTCATAGGGCCTATCCAACGTAGTTCAATTCCAATCAGGGTGCGTCCAGCCTGCGATTCATGTTTTGTTAACTTACGCGTTGTTTTAGAGGCCAGTCGTCAGAGTTGACTCCCCTGCATTATCCGTTCGTCCGGGTTTTGGTTCTCCTCTTCTGGACGTAATGGCACCAAGCTTCAGTCCTACTGTCTTTCCACCTCCTGGAGGCGTTGTGGACGAGTTATGGGCTATGCGCGAGGTACATAGCTGTGTCAGTGCATAATTTAAATTTGACACGCCTTGTAGAACATGGAAGTTCCTGCTCCTCGCGTGCCGACGGCGACTAATGTATTCGCTTCGTTGGTCAACGGGCCGCTCCGAAGAAAGATGGTGGGGAGGTGTCATTTAGGCGAACAAATACTAACAAGCTTAACAGGAAAAAATATCCGTCTCCGGTCTCAGAGAATCTTCATCCTTGTCGTCGATGACAGCTGAGCGGAGTCCTTTGTACGTCACTGCAGAGCAAGACCCATATGAGGTAATGAGGGGACACTTTGACTTCACTGAACGTATTAACTAGGGCATAGGTCTACTCGCAATTCAATGCCTTCGACCATCCGTCAGTTGAAACGAGTCATTATCCCTTCATGCAAGAATCAGACCCGATCGTACCGCTTGAGCGGGGCGTTATCAATAATGACAATACCAAAATAGTCGGATCGGGCGTCAGAGATAAACAAAATGGCTTAAACATGGGGTTTCAACCTTTCTCTTCTCCTGCGTCGCGAGCATCGACTTCCATACAGTCATTCTCGCCACAGTCTGGTTCCGCATTTCATAATCTGGCTTCACCGACGTCTTCTGCATCCAGTTCTGTTTCTAGCAACGATATTCCATTCGTCGTTTCCTCCCCAGTCCTATCCAGTTTTTTCCAAGCTTCCGAACGTCTAAGCGCGGGAGGGGCGCGTGACTTACTTCTTTCTGCTATGGCAACACATATGGAACTCTTACCTGAACCAGAGTTACATAACATGGTGGATGCAGGGTTGCCTGTTTCCGGGTGTATGGGTTCATCGCCAACAGACAGCAGCAAGTAAGGTGGATTGAAATTCTTTTATCGCGCTAACTTTATGTCCGTAGTCCCGATGTTTCATCTCTACTGGGTCTTGCGGCATTGTCAAATATTGCAACAATGCCGGTGGAGCAGTCACAGTCAGAACAAAGTGGGGACAGTGATGTATTGAATTTCCCCAAAGCCCATTGTCCACATCCGGAGTCACCTTGTGGAGCAACTTGCGATGTCGATGGTGATTCCGGCAGTAGCGACACACTAGCACCTTCAGTGACACGATCCTTATCCGACGATAACTCAACTATGGTGACTGTGGATGCAAATGTCACAGCCGCTGTATCTTCCATGACGCGACTTGAGTGCACGACGCCAGTAAATGCGAATCTGATCTTGCCTGACGGGAAGGACACAATCCCATGCCTGGCGTCATCGAATTCGGTGACCAGCATACAGTCCCCAAGTGTCACAAATTCAACTAGTTGAGTGCTTTTTCACGATTGTCTCTGTTGACGAACTCAACGTGTGCGTAGGTGATAATTGCATTCCAGTTCTTCAACACCAGGCGGAGAAACTGACATTATCTTTGGACAATCCGGCGGAGCATCGACCCACGCCATCGGATCCAGCGACGCAGAACCCTGAATTACGCCCATTGCGATGCAGACTTTGCCAGCTGGACAGGTGTGACGAACCCACTGCCACCATGTGCGGGCATTTGTTCTGTTACCAGTACGTTCACTCTTTCTTTCTTTCTTTCTTTTCACATGGGAGGGCTCATGCGCCTTCCAGATGTATCACCAAGTCTGTGATGAATTCGCCCGGTTGTCCGGTCTGCGCAACACCTACACTATTATATTGTCTTTTCCGATTGGATCTCTGGTCTTGATTCGCGCCAGTTTTCTTGTCGAATCGAGACGTGTTAAAAAAATCATGTAGACTAGTAGGCCTATGATATGTAGCATACAAGAGAGAGTGCTGTATATTCTATTTTGAAATACCACGTTTGGCGAGGCGTTGTTGTTGGTACGGTGATCGGATCCACCAATGCCTTGGCCAGCTCATATTGTCGCGAAATCCTCTCGTCTGCAGGACACTGAGACAATCGAGATCAAGTTCTATGGGCTCTATATCTCCTACTACACATATAAAAGAATCTGCAGTACCGTCAGGCCTGTTGCCTTGGCGGAGTCCTCCACCCTTGTTGTGGACATTGCCCCTGTTGAGAGGTGGAACACAAATATCATGCAAGAGGAAGGTCATGCCAAGTTTTTGGCGATAGTGGAGCAAATTAAGCAAATGGTTCGCGATCTTTGGTACGTATCTATGTAGTCTGTTGTTAAACGTTAAACGTTCCCTCATGCCATTCCAGAAGCGTGCTATCGGCATCCAACCAAAGTGTATGCGTTTATCTGAGTCGATGCCAATCATGTCAGTTGCTAATAAGAATGACGACGCTTCATTCGCCTATGTTGGGAATATTTTAACCAATTTAACCTCCGTGACAGTTTGTTCTTGTGCCCCAGGAATTTGGCAAGAAACATCAATTGCGAACAAAAGACTATAGCGCCCTGCCGCCGAGCCAGGAGAAGGAACAGATAAACTATGGCACGCCAACTTGCCTTCTCCCTTCCCACCCCAACATTACGCTCGCCTGCGGTTCTCCGACCAATCCGTCTCAATGCTCGCGCTTTTGGCTTTTTTTTGCAACGGAAGTCCGCCTTCCTCCTCTCCAACACGGTGCAGTGCCCTTCCTCCCTGTTTACGGTGGTTGCAAATTCGGTTGGGCCCGTCGCGCTGATGGCCAGGCTGGGCGCGCCGCTCGTCGCATTGTGGGATCAAGCGTCTCCAGTGGAACTTCCTCCTCCTCCGAATATGCCCGAGTAGGGATGAGCATAGCGCGCTCTTGTTGGGCGCGGCGACAAGTGCGGCGGTGCTCCGGCGACATTTGATAGTGTGGAAGATGTTTGCGCCGCGGTTTTTGGCTGCGGTGGTGCATGTCGGGGGGGTGGGTGCTGGGGTGCTGGTAGAAGTGTGCAACGGATGCGCAGGTGGTAAGGAGGGTGTGGGTGTTTCGTGGCGCCATCGGTGGGATTTGATTTCTTAAATGCCGGTTTTGACCCACCGCAGCAGACGACATAGCAAGGAGGCCGACGCCACATCAGCTATTTCAAACCATCCTTCAATGCTGGGAGGGTGCTCGTCAGAGAAAGCTCAATCATTTTGGCGACATTTACCTTCACCAGAGGACAACGCGGGTGCAGTATTTCCGTGCTTTTGGTTCGATCCCGAAGGATCTTAAGCCCAGGGCCCACGACAAGGGAAGCACGAGGAAAAGGGGCATGACAGCCCCTCCACCATCCCCGGGACGCACCTTTTATATGGAACGAGGCGGGCGACGGGGCGACGGGGAATCCTAGACGAATCTATAGGAAGATGTGGAATACGTCAGCAAATATAAGAAAGAAAGAAAAGAAAAGAAAAGAAATCAAACGAATTTCTGCAACGTCACCCTCCTGCCACTCCTCCCCGGCCATCTAATAGACGGTCTAGAGCTTTTTTGCCTGGACCCACGCCTTCCTCATCTTGTCCATGATTCCTACCTTCTTTGTCTTGACCGGTGGCGGGCTGGTCAACCTAAAAGAGGGATAAGGCGTCTGACAACCAATAGCAAAATAATCGTCGTCATTGCAAACCGGCGTCTCCTTTTTGACTGTGCACGCAGTTGGCTTGTATCGGCACCCTTCATATACCTGTGTTAGATTCTTTCTCAGCGAGGCTTATTCGAGCAGGAGTGTAAACACTAACATTGACGCGAACCACCTTGACGCGCCTGCGGATAGGCGTTTGAGCATCGCCCGCCATGGGAACCGTACGAATTATTCGGTCTTCCCGTTGGAGCACTGGCGACTGGGCAACTGACAAATGGGCCTTTTCGAAATGAACACGGCGTGGGGCTGTAAGATGGTTAGCAACATTAATGTGGGCGGAATTGATGAGGATGGAGGTAAGGGGTTGGCGACCAGCGCCAGGGTTAACAGTAGAAGACATGGTGGTGTGCATGGTGTGCATGGTGTGTGTGTGGTAGTAAGGAAAGAAACGACGCAGGCCAGTGAATAATATATAGCACTAGTTCATTGCCAGCCGCACGATCGACCCGGAAGCCCCTAACTGAAATTTAGATATATAATTAGATAAAATAATTAATTGCTGAATTGTCTACGCTCGATTCTATTCTTCCTCAGAATCCCACTCACCCCAATAATCCATCCCTACCAAACTCTCATAATACAAAATGAGTGGGACAACCTCGTCATGTTTGAGCAACCGATAAGCAGCGAAGACCATTATCTGGTGTACCAACGCCTGCCAACCCGCTGCGAGGTGTATCATCCTCCAATACTCGTCAATAAACATCTTCACTCCCTCCACTTTATCCGCCGCAAACGTATTCCGGTTCAGCATGATCCACCTCGCCCAAAGCGCCGTGATCACCTTATGCTCGTCGTCCAGATCTTCGTCTGCAAAAATCTCTTCTTCCCGATCGAGCACTATCCACTCGAATACGCCAAAGGGCTCTAGAGGAAGCAGTTGGAGCAGATCGATCAGGTACGGTCCACCGATCCGCGTCGAGTAGTCTACGTCGGGGCCGCCAAAGGTGGATTGGGCAGGAAGGTAGGGTGGTCGAGCGGCAGCGCCCAGACGATGGGATGACGGGGGTGGACGGGGGTATTGTTGAGGTCTGGGCCCCTTGACCCGGGATGCGGCAGTAGCGGTGGTTGCGGGTAGCTTGTCCGGAGCGTGAACATCATTTTGACGGCCGTTAACCGTGGGTGCGTCGTCTATTGCGATCTTGTCGACGTCCGGAATTCCTGGGTCTCGAGGTATTGACGGTGCTGGTGAAAAGGGAGGTGGGGACAGCGGAACAGGTTCCGAGGTGGCAACATGGTCTCCTATGGTATTATCGATTTCTGGAATGAGAACGTGTAGTCTCCATGACACATTGTCCTGCCGCTCGCTGTCTGACGGTTGGATCCAGTCAAAGAACGTGTTCTTGTGTGCAAGTCCTAGGTGAATCTTCAACATTTCCTTTGTCGCAAACCTACCAAACAAATCACATAGCGGACAAAACCATTTTGGAAATGACCATTCAAACGATGCATTGGCAAGATGTTCATAGCGCACTAAAACCGTTCCCTGTCCGTCCTCTGGGAGTGGTGTGCTGGGTATGCCAAGCTGATGGCACAAGGCATCGAAGCTTTTGCGTAGATTTCGAAGGAGAAATGGGAGTTGTTTAGACTCTTGAAAGAGGGTTGGAGAGTCTGTGTGTAAATAGAAAGCACGGAATAATTGAATGAGCGACTCAGGATCGACAGTGGGTATAGTACTGTTCTCGTCAATGTCTATATGAGAAATGTGCATCGGTAATTGTTCCTTGTCAGATATTTCAAGTTGATCCTCTTCGTCATCTTCATCAGTGTCATTTTCCTCTTCGGTTTCATCTTGTTCTTCCTCCACCTCGCTGGAGCTCGATGTCGGATGTCGATGGATACTCTTGTAAGCAGCGGTCTTTGTTTGGGAAACACGTAATGATGGGGCCTTGCCCTTAATGGCCGAGCGAGATAACTGCGCGTGTTTGTCTTCATCTTCATCTTCAGACTGCCTGTCAAGGACGGTGGAAGCAGTCTTGCGTGCCGCTGACCTTGGTTGAAAAGAAGGTATAGCCACGACGAAAGATGGTTAACAATGTACTGACTGGAACAAGAACGTGCTCTTGCTATGTACATGACGAGACGTTGGTGGTGCGGATTTGGTTGCGAACTGGGTCGCCAATTTCTTTTGTGGTTGTGCCCCCATACGTCTGTCGAGTTCATGTGAATCGAGTGCCTGTTTGCGATGAAAAAACCGGTTCCTGGAAGATCCTCCTCTGAGTTGAAATCGCGGTTGCGAATGCTCCCTGGCTTGCAAGAGTCTCAGGTCGATAAATCGGCCAGGATGCGTTTCCTCCTCGCGGGCACGCTTGGAGGGAGCCGGTGTCATGCGGCTGATGGCGAAAGCCGACTTGCGACCTGGAAATGATAAGGAACGTACCGAAGGTGAGATATGGACCGACCTATCTGTCTTCTTGGTGCACGCCTGGTCGAGATAAAGTCAGTCATTGACTGGCCTGGCTTGAGCCATGACGGCTGGTGGGGATCCATGGGAGCTTACGTCAGCTGTTGAGGCCGAGCAGCGACCACGATGGTCACAAGTCCTGCCAAACGTCTCGCCTCCGCCTCTCCAGACACCCACAGGCTGCCAAAGCGTCCCGCAACTTCGTCTCCAGAAGAGGGCGAACTCGACGACCACTCGCCACATGCCACTTTGCCATCCAAGAATCCGCCACCAGCCAAGCAAAAGATTCCTTTCCCGTTCAAGAAAAAGCCAGAGCTTGTGAGTGCCGCAGACAACGACTCGGATGCTCGGTTTGCAAGGGTTGCAGATGCAAGAAGAAGGGCTGGTCGAGGCATAGGGAGACCTTCGTTGGCAGCGGACCACTGGGATCCGAGCTATGGCACATCGTCCTCCAGATTATATCCACCCCAGCGTTGGGATTCGTATCCTCCAAGAGACTACAGAGACCGCGAACGCGGACGCACTTCGCCTCCACAACCCTCAAGGTCCCCGTCTTCCGGCTCGCCTTCGGGCCAGCGCGAAAAGCATCGATTACCAGTCCAACGTGCGCATCCTCGTGACGTGACCCCTAGCCCACCCAGAAACCGCGACAGGCGCTACAGGGACGACAGGGACGAAAGGCACTATCACCCTGGCGACGCAGAATGGCATGACCGTCGTGACTACCCTTATCGACGCGTGGACGAGCGACGCGGCGCACGTCGCGAAAGCTCGTACGAATACGACCATGACCGGTTCAGGTACGATGAGCGTGACAGGGGACGGCGTATGGGCACATACTGGCCTTCACCTCCTCGCTACGCGCCTGCGTCACCTCGCCCACCAGCGCCTCAGTCTCCGCCACAAACTGAACCGCCACCCCCTGCCCAATCTTCTCCGCTACTACCACCGCGCTCGCCAGCCTCGTCGCAACCACCCATCCAACCGACAGAGAATGGCCAGATCATGGGGACACCACCGCCACCGACTCAATCTCCTCCACCTGCTCCTCCACCCGACGAACGACTCTTCCGCAAGAACGACATGCTTCCCGACTCGCGCACTCACGTTGCCATACCCTTGAAGCGGCCTGGAGCACCAAAGGGTATACATTCACCACCATCTATACTACTTCACGTGCCACCAGCCGAAAAAGACAAGGAAAAAGACAAGGAGAAGGGTGAGTTGAAGGTGCGGCCAGTACGGACGCGGGAAGTTGTGAGGAGGACAAGGAAGGAGGAGATGGAGGCGTACGGGAGAAGGTTTGTGGGTTGTGGTGAACAGTCAGACTACGAAGTGACGACCAAGCTGGGCGAGGGCACTTTTGGGTGAGTGTGTCGACGTCGTGCGCGCATTTGGTACTGAGCCAATGATAGTGAAGTCCACAAGGCGATCCAAACGTCAGCACGCAAAGTTGTTGCACTGAAACGCATTCTTATGCATAATGAGAAAGAAGGCATGCCCGTTACAGCGCTGCGCGAGATCAAGATTTTGAAAGGGCTCAAACATCCCTGTATAGTCGACATTCTAGACATGTTTGTTGTACGAAGTCTGTTTTATTCAACTGTGCGACGTACGAACGGATGCTCACGCCCTCAGTAGGCAACCAAAAAGACCCACTCTCTGTATATATGGTTTTCCCCTATATGGATCATGATCTCGCCGGTCTTCTTGAAAACGAGCGCGTCAAGTTACAGCCCAGTCATATTAAACTATATATGAAACAGTTATTGGAAGGAACTGAGTATATGCATCGCGTTGGTTCATCTTTGGTTCGTTCCATGTATTGGGCTAATGCTTGAGTCAGAATCATATTCTCCACCGCGATATGAAAGCGGCCAATCTCCTCATCTCAAATAACGGCAGTCTCAAAATCGCGGACTTTGGCCTTGCGCGGTCGTACGATCCCAACGTGTCGCGTATGGGCGTCGACTCGCGCGGGCGAGAACGTCGATATACCAACTGCGTCGTGACGCGATGGTACCGCCCTCCAGAGCTCTTGCTCGGCGCGCGACATTACGGGGGCGAAGTCGACATTTGGGGAATCGGGTGTGTGCTTGGCGAGATGTTTAACCGGCGGCCTATCCTGCCTGGCACGTCTGACCTGGATCAGCTGGAGAAGATCTGGCAACTGTGTGGAACACCAAATCAACATTCCTGGCCCAATTTTGATGCCTTGCCAGGTTGTGAGGGGGTGAAGAGGTTCCAACCCCAATACCCGAGGAGAGTCAAGCAGGCATACGAGAGTGTGGGACCCGAGACGTGTGATTTGTTGGACAAGTTATTGGTGTGTAATCCGAGGGAGAGGATCACGGCTGCGCATGCTTTGGATCATGAATACTTTTGGACAGACCCGTTACCTGCTGACCCAAAGACGTAAGTTCCATTCGTTCCCCATCACCTTTTGCTGGTCGTACTTTTTTTTCTTTTTCTTTCGATAGTCTACCCTCGTACGAAGCCTCCCACGAATTCGACAAACGCGGTCACAGGAATCAACACCCACCACCCATCCCTCCACACCACCACCACCACGTCCCACCGCCACCCCTGCCACCACACATTCCTCCTGGACATCATCCACCACACCACTTGGCCCATGGATCGTACCGTCCTCCACCTCCACCTCATGGCGGAGGTCCGGCATACCACTACGCATCTGGGCCTGGTCGCCCGCCACCGCTACCGCTTCCACCGTACGGAGGGCCAGGAGGACCGGGGAGAGGCGTGAGAAGACCGCCACCGCCGCCGCCTGGTGGAGGTCCTGGGTATCCGTTCTCGCGTCCACCACCGCATTTGCCGGCGAAGCCTTCCGCGCCGATGGGGAGGGACGAACGGGATAGAGAAAGAGATTGGGAGAGGGAGAGGGAGAGGGACAAGGGCAGGGAGAGGGAGAGGGAGAGAGATGAGAGAGATAGAAGGGACGGAAGAGACGGACGAGAGCGGGATGGGAGAAGGGTGGATAGGAATGGGTTTGCGGAAGAGGGCGGTGGGGAGCTGAATTATGGGTGAGCGTTTGTATGTTTGGAACCACATCAGCTTTCGTTGCATTGCATAGTCATATCTTATATACAGTATACAGAGTGAGAGTTACAGCAATTTATGAACCTGCATGCCTTGTTTGATGACAACAGTGAGCATCTCTTGTCAACATCCTGGCTAGTCATCTGGGCTGCACTAGCGCCGGAAAAGAGAAGAACGGTGACTTTGACATTGTAAACCCTGCCCGAGCACTGCTCTGACCGTGACGCCAGCGTATTTCCGACTCTGTTGAATCTTACAACAACAAAACCACAGAATAATCTCTCAACTGGACAAAAATATCATCTAGAGACTAGCTCAATTGGATACTACGTCAGCGTAATGTGATCAAGTTTCTCAGCATTGTTGGTTATGAAAAGAGGATTCTGCTATTGATACATGGAGTGAACTAGCACCTTCTGCCAATTGGAGCTACAACCTAGACAGTGGCTGTTCAACAGCGACGACAGGTCAAGACTCTAATACGGTCCATTCATTGGGTATAATGTTCATCGTCGTGAGTGAGGGCTCAGATGCGAGTGGTGAAGAAGATGCCACCAGGGGTACGGCTTGAAGCCGTGGGTGTCGTAATCGTATTGCCCAGAGGACCGCTTGCAGACGGAGTGGATGAGACAGGTGTGAACGTCAATGTGTTTGCAGGAGCCCGAGTGTTCGAAGCGCTTGGGAAGGGTGAGGGGAACGTCGTCGGGAATCCAGACATTAAACTTGTTGGAAGCGTGGCGGAGTTGGGCGGAGGCCCAGAGGCTGTTACGGTGATTGTGGAGACGAGTGTAACAGTGACAGTGCTGGGATTGTTTGGTCCCGTGTTGCTTGAGAGCGTTGTCGGTGCTAAAGATGGGACGCTGGAAGTCGGCGACATGCCTGTCTGAGAAGAATCGAATGAAGATTTAGGCACAGCCGTCGTTGCGACGGGAATTGTAGCCAAGGGCTTGGTGATCTGCGTTGGGGCGGCAAAAGTAGTTTCCCCAATATCAGTGATAAAATTGAGTTGTCGACGGTATATGGAAGAAGTCGCTTTCGGCGTCATCTCTGGGGTAGAACTGGTGGTATCATCATCGCAATCCACATCGTTCTTGTCGGTATCTGTTCCACCTTTACCATCGCCTTCGTCGCAATCATCACCGCCAGAATCGGTAGAGTTTGTTGAGCTTCCGATTTGGCCGTGGCCGCCTGATGTATCATTGTCATCGCAATCATCAGCATCCGTGTTGCCATGGGAGTCTTCGTTGGATGCGGTAGATCCCGTCTCGTCACCACAATCATCGTCACCTGAGTTATTATCATGCTGAGACGTCTGTCCGCCAGTAGAACCAGTAGTAGGTGTACTAGGGGCGCTGGAGCTGGTGGCACTGGAGGAAATTGCGATGCTACTCGCGGAACTTGGAGGTATGCTTCCAGTCCCAGTTAGGCCACCACTGGCACCCGACGCATTGATTCGAGACAATGCATCCTGTTCTGTGTCGCAAGTGATACTAGTACCAGGCGAGTTGACAAGAGGAAGCGCGTAGCAACTGAGGCCAGTGGAGCATTGAGTCAACGTCCACTTTCCACCCGTGCATTGAGCAAAGGCATTGTGCACACAGGCAATGCTGCCATCTATTAAAACAAGGTGAGTAAATGCCAGTGGAATCATAACCACCAAGTACCTTTGCAGGCGTCTGAGGGAGTTAGAGAGATGAACTGTGCATTCAGCTGCTGAGCTGCAAGGCCATTTTGACTTTGGAAGTTATTTGTTGAGTCGCGCGCAAAGAAACGAGCGAAAGATGCAGCATTAACGAGTGTCATGTGCAGGAGGAGTAAAGACGCGCGAAAAGGCATGACGACTCAGTCGAGGGGCACCAGGCCAAAGAAAGGGAATAAGAAGTTAAGCAAGAAGATGGTTTATATAGCAACGGCGCCATTGTTTCGTTGCGGTATTGTGCTAAAATTATTATTATAGTGCCTAGTAATCAATACAGCCAAACAAACCAACGAACGACTAAATTGATCGACATGAAAGCTTATTTTTCCCCCGACGAAATAAGGCCGGTATTCCCAGTGGGCATAGTAGATTGGCTTGTTGAAGATGCTTGAAAGACCAAAACTCCTGTCCCAAAGGTTGGTTCCCTCGAATGTGACCGAATGTTTGAAAGTGAGAAAGTATCTGATTGATAGTTTAACACATCTCTCAACTCCTCCCGCATGTTCAAAGTGTACATCATTGTCTGGAAAATTACTAGCAGTGCTGATGCCACCAAATGAATACTACTCACATTTGTATACAAGCGCGGAACCGCAAAACCGAAAAAGCTATATAGCGTACTTTGTGGAAATACCACTGTATAGCGAGGATATGGCAGCCAGCAATAGTTTCAGTATATGGGCCTTACGGAAGGTAATCATGATCGCAAATGCGAAAATGGCGCCAAAGGCGCTGGTCTGAATGGCCGCGCGCGTGAGACGACTAATGACCATATTCGTTTGCCTAGATGTCGTTCGCGCGGCGAAGAAAAGGGTCACCAATATAACTAGACTGTGGTTTTATATCATGCGGAAGATCTTAGCTATCGGCTCACCAAGAATCAGGAGGTCCGTGATTACTTGAAGACTGATCCAAACAGTGGCAAAAGTGCGTTCACTAGTATTGCTCATCTTTGCCAGCCTACTTGTATGTCAGCCCGAGAGCCCGAATCCATACATAAGCCGCACGTAGAAACTGAATAAGCACTGGACGAAATGTCATTTAGTGCACCTCATGTGGTCAAGGTAAGATCTTACTTAACACTGACTATACACCCCAGGATGAAAGCCGCCAACGCGCCAGCGGATATGAATCCAAAAAGTAACCAACTACGTGTCCAACAAAATATTCTTAAAAGACAATTTGTCAATAAAGAACCTCAGCCCGAATAAGGTGACAAACCTATATCCAAGGAAAATCTGTGTTACAATGGCAGCAATTTCATTGGCTATCGGCGTTGTTGCATAAGGCCAAACCGCATCTAAAGAAATTTGATCAATATAGCTCTCTCTCTCTCTGTCACGCAAAAACCGTACATTGCACCTTCTCTGGGTGTGCGAAATCCTCCACACTTTTGAACAAATAAGTAGCCGGCCATCGATGACAGGACCCTGACTAACCAATAGACCCATGCTAGATAGACGAGCCTAGAAACCAAGACTCAACAGCGGCACACATAGAAATCTTTGAAATCCTCACGCTATACTATGGAAACTGTCAGTTAAGACCATGGAATGAACCATGATTCTTCCCGTCGACACAAATTGATAAGCATCGTTCCGGCGGAGTTCATGTCAACTTACCTGATCCATAGTGGGTCCTTCGCTGCTGAAAGCACAAGATCAAATTGGCATAGAGCGTCAACTGTGAACATGACACACCCGAGGTATAATACGTGACAAATTGGCCCGAAACCAGACCAAAAAGATAGGTGTTAACTAGTGGCCATTAATTTAACATGAATGTGAAGCGAACATCGAAGAATGCTCACATATTACGCCCATGAGAATAAAACCTGTCATTTTTGGCATGTCGTTCAAGGAATTTGAGTGCAGCGGGGAGGGAAGATTACTCACCGAGATTCTGCTCGAGTGGTCCCATATCAGTGGGCGGCTCGCGAAAGCCACACAAAGATGACTTCAACTTGAATGGATTATATCCGAGATCAGCCCGGGGGTTTTAAGTAATAAGGAAAACGAGAATGATTGACGAGAGGTTTTAGTCGTATTTGGGCGCATCTTGATGACGTGAGAACGTACCAGAGATAATATGGATCAAGGCCGCAGGTGAACAGAGCTGCAATGCGCTCATTGCTCAGCGCAAATTGATCATCGATCAAAGGTCATGAGCTTACCAGTCAACATTCACTGTAGTAGGCTGAGGTCCATGGTATCCAAAGGGTTCTTTGCATCTGCGCACGCTCGACGGCCCTGATGTACGGAAAAGTACAAAGGGAAATGGAGTGCAAGGCACCCGTGTAAGAAGCGCTAGCCGTGAGCTTAAGTTTAACACCCATCCAGAGAATGAACCAAAAGGAAGATCTACGTATGAAGTAACCGTTGGGGCGACGCAGCTAGAGCCTAAAGCAAAGAATCCGCCTTTTGAACTTTTACTTAAATTATTTGTATATCTGCCACTGGCAAGTCAGCGCTTAGGACGCGTGGCATAAGGTTGCATAACATCACCCTAACGTAACTATTTCCATTGTGACACCGGAAGTAGGGTCGAGTTCATTGGAGCAGGGCAGGTCTCCGAAGAGAAAAAACTGGTGCGAATACAAAAGATCGAAGAAGAGGACGCGTAGAGTGAACAAATTTTGAATCGACAGCGTGGAAATGATTCAATTCTACCACTGCCACCTTTAACGAAGTAGAAATAACCCCAATATTTGGCGAGGCCTTCCAAAAGTTTATGAGTCTCAGATGCTTGAGGTGCTCGGGCAATCAATGAAAGCGACCCGACAATGTTTCCTCCACGGTCTCGACCGTGGAACAAAAGACTGATCGGTCTGGTAATTTTCAAATTGGTGAGAGATCGGAAATGACGTGGATCTATTTGACTTCGGGATGGAGTAATTACCGGCGCTTGGGGGTGCAAGGAAGAAACAAGTCGTTGGTCCAATGCGAATCCGGAGAATCATAATGTACGAGCACAAGGAAATATGATAGAGGATGAATTTAGGCCAGCAGATTGCTGATGAGGCATGAGGTACCGATCATCTGGTCGGACGCCTGTGTGCGATAGGACTCTACGTGATGGTGTAGTCTCTGTCTGATACGAGTCCTCTCTCACTCTTATCCAGCGACTACTACTACACACGACAATGACAATGCTCCCGGCACGCACAAGACCCGAATTATTAAACTGTCCTGTCGAGATGGCTCATTGGTCGGTTCCCTCGAAGGTGTGGAATGAAACCTGTATGATGATGTCAGTGACTAGTAGGGCAGAGATGTTCAGAGGTATATTACGTGTGATTGGTCTAGCAAGCCCCTCAAGCCTTCCCTCATATTCAAGGTATGCATCAGGGTCTGACCATCAAGAGGGGGGAGGTTATTGCCAGTACTAGTGCGAAATTGGGGGGCTCACGTTTGTGTACAATCGTGAGGTTGAAAACCCGAAAAATGAATATAAAGTACTTTTTGGGAGTGCATCTGTATAATGAGATTACAATAGTGTAGAATAATTTCATCCTGAAGGACTTACAAAATGTAATCACATTTGCCAATGCGAAAGCTGCGCCGAAAGTACCAGTTTGAATAGCTGCGGCCATAAGACGAGAGACGACACTGGTCAAGTTTGTTCGCAGGGACGTTCTTCGTGCCACATATAGACGGTACATTAATATGACTAGATTGTGCATGTAAAACAACGCGGAACCACCCAATCATTACCTTGCACTCACCAAGAATTATGAGATCCATCGCGATTTGAAGACCGGCCGAAGCGGCAGCGAGATTAATATGGACCGCATAGGTCACACTGTTTGTCCATCAGAACCGGAGGTCGTACGGAGGTCAATCGTAACGTACAAATGAATCTCTAAAGCCCTGTATTGGTTGTCATTCAGTACATCTCATGACCCGGATAAGATCTCACTTGACACCGGCTATGCACCCCAGGATGAAAGTGACCAGTGCGCCTACAAATATGAATCCGAAAAGAACCCTACCGTGCGTCAAACAGTATATTCTGCAATATGTCAATAAATGGCTGTAACTTCAACTACGGGAGCGGACCGATATCCAAGGAAAATTTGGACGATAACGGCTGTAATAGCATTGACCAGTGGCGTTAGTGTGTAAGCCCAGGCAATATCTGCAGCCTTTTAAATTAATTCATTCCAATTGCGCAAGAGACCTACGGTTCTGCCGAGCGAAGTTCCCAAAATCCTCTACACTTCTCGATTATAAGTACTCAACCATTAAAACAACACCTGACTTACGAGTATACCCAAATCATATATATAAGACTAGAATTTGAACAATCAATACTAGAGCACGTGAACTATCTCGAGATCCTTACGATATACTGTGAACAGTATCAGTGATGACGATGGTGAAAACCATGGCTCTTTCGTCGACACAAATTCATCAGGCGCGACTTTGGCGAAGTTCTGCTACTCAACTCACTTAAGCCATAATGGGTCCTTGATTTCTAACGAAAGCATAGTATCAGACCGCGTGGAACGCCAACTGTAAATATGACCCACTCGAGACATAATACGTGATGAATTGGCCCGAGACCAATCCAAAAAGATATGTGTTAACTAGCGTTCGTAAGCGCGATAATTTCGATGTGCACATATAATGGGATACTCGCAAAATACACCTATGAGAATAATGCCTATTTTTTGCCAAGCTTCCAAAACGCATCAAGTGGGGCAAGAAGACCACTCACCAACATTCTGTTCGCTGGGTCCTGACATGGTGGTGATAATGGTTGTTGGAATATACGTGTGATGTGTGATCAATAGACAATACGCGGATGTCGATGAGACAGTCTTTAAGCTTTAAGAGGCAGTGACTTTTGCTGCTTGCGCTTACATCTTAGGTAGCCTCTACTCATTAGATCCCCGCATCAGGCACGCCCGGATGTATCCGATGCTATTGATTGATGTCTCAACAATTTCCGCCGGTGATCGAATGCATATCATAGGTCGACTACAGACAAACAAGCGTGCCCATGTCAGCAGCTCAAACGCTCAGCCAAAGGATTATTTGGCCGCTCACCACTCCCAGCCAACCCAAAGCACGAGCACATCCGTATCGTACTAGTATTGATGACGAAGTAGTTCGCAAGCCGAATACGGCTACTTACAGACTCAACCAATAGATACAGCCCTGGCTCAGCGGAACTGTCCGACATATGTTTGAGTTGCATATCCCTAACTAGGGAAATCAACTCGCAGGCAGCTTTCCCGGGGACATCCGGATAACTCTAACGGGTATTTGACCAACAGGGGACATTGTATTGTCGAATATAAATACAAACCAGACACCATGTTGAAATGTGTCCTTTAACTGACGTTGAATCTTTTTATGCTCTATAAACCTCTAAATGTGCTCTATGAAGCCCTCAGGCTTCTTGAGATTGGCGGCATCCACACCAGGCAGAGGCCATTTCATCGAAAACACCCGTACGTCATCCCTAAGCTGCTTGACTTGCGCGTATCCTTCCTTTCCCTCTTCGGGCGTTGTCGCGACCCGAAGAAAATCCTTGAGTAGCTTACTTCCAGCTTCTTTCTGAAGTAGCCGAGAGATCTGAATGGCACGATGTAGGAGCTGAGCAACGACTTTAATATCTTCTTCCTTCATGTCGCGTGACGTTAGCGCAGCAGTACCGATACGAATGCCACCTGGCACTTGGGCAGAAGCATCGCCGGATACAGCATTTTCTATCGCAATGTCATTCAACTTGGCTCTGAAAACCATGGAAAGATGGTACTTACTGTTAATGGTGATACCCAAGAGATCGCAAACTTTCTCGACTTTGCTCCCCGTCAGTCCAAGTGGTCGCAAATCCAACAAGAGAAGATGGCTGTCGGTACCACCGGTCTGCAGCTTGTATCCGTAGCCAACCAAGGCGGACGCAAGAGTTTTTGCGTTGGCGATAACCTGTTTCGCGTAGACGCGCCATGTAGGGTCTGCAACTTGCTTCAGAGTGGTCGCAACAGCGGCAATAGTCTATCGAGCTGTTATTACACTCATATGCGAAACGTTATGAAATCTACCAACGTTATTGTGGGGACCACCTTGGCATGCAGGGAACACTGCCTCGTTGACTCGTTTCTCAAGGTCCTTGGTATTATCAGTGCCCTTCCTGAAGAAAATCAAGCCAGCACGGGGACCACGGAGAGTTTTGTGCCTGGAAAAGACAAAGATCAGTGATTGGTGACAGGCAACGCGTGAAAGTGACTTGCGTTGTTGTGGTGACAACATCACAGTAATCAAACGGATTCTTCATCTCTTGCGCAGCGATAAGACCACTCGGGTGGGCGATATCCGCCATGAAATAAGCGCCTTCCTGATCCGCAATTTCTCTCAACTTGGCATAATCCCAGTCGCGAGGATACGCTGAGCCACCGCAAATGATCAACCTTGGTTTGAAAATCTTGGCTTGAGCGGCCAGATTATTGTAGTCGACCAGATTCGTATCAGAAGTGATGCCATAAGGCAGAGATTGGAAGTAAATAGACGATGCTGTTATTTTCTTTTTAGCTGTCTATAAATAGAACAAGTTATCGCATTGAAGGGCATTTCGGATGTGGTACACGCACATAATAACCGTGAGTGAGGTGACCACCATCAGGTAGCCCGAGGCCCATAAGCCGGTCTTGAGGTTGGATGAGTGCAGTTAATGCGGCGAAACTAGAGTTTGCATGAGCAAAAATTTTTTAGCCAGGATCCGGATCCTGAATAACTCACTTTGCCGTCTAATATTCAGTGTTAAGAGGGTGAATAAACAATGGGTGGAGAAGACGTACGCTACCCGAGTAAGGCTGCACATTGACGCCCCATTTAGCGGGGTCAAGGTTGAATGCCGCCAATGCTCTCTTGCGGCAGAGCACTTCAAGTTCGTCGATGTACTCAGTTCCTCCGTAATATCGGGCGCCGGGAAGACCTTCAGAGTATTTGTCGGTCAAGATGGAACCATTGGCTTCCAAGGTTGCACGACTGGTGAGGTTCTATTAACAAAGAGTAAGATACTTGTGATAAACTGCATCTCAGTCAGACAGACATACCTCAGAAGCAATCAGCTCGAGGCCGGTATACCGTCTCCATGCCTCCTTATCAATGATGTTCTGAAGCTCCGGATCGACCTCTGCCAGAGGCCCGTAGAGAACTTTGTTCTGCAAATGAAAATTTATCAATTATTTGTAACAGCTAGATATCATAACGAACATAGGCAGGGGTATTTGGAGTTGCCATTATACTTGAAAGGGATTGAAAGCGCTGTCTGAATGGTAGACACTGGCTGGTGGTCAAAGGAGGGGAAGGCCTGATGGGCGTACAAATTCGGCTGGCTCCAGTTCTCGTCAAATTGCGCAACATGTTTATTATAAAAAACAGGCGTCACCGCGTGACGCTTTTTTATCTTCGGCCGATTTTCAGGGCGGAATTTAACCCTTCAAGTCCGATTTGTATGATCATACTGCTACTTGTATCCGATACATATCTAACCGCTGACAGGCAAAGGACGCGGTCAATGCTTGTAGGAAGAGCGAGTCAGAGCAATATTGACGATCGTCTGATTTCTTTCAAGTCACACGCTCGCTCCCACGCTCTCCACCGCTGGCCGATGCACATTCCATCATCAATTGTGAGCTAGTGCGGCCTACAGAGCACGGACAAGCGTAGCAAGGGCCTGAAATTCGGTAAAGGAAGCTGCGTCGTGGACTGAATCATGCCAGTCAATAAGCGGTCCTGCCCTACGTTCACCTTCTTCCCTGACACCATATCGCCAATGAGGACCAATAGCCGCAATCCAATACAGCTTGTTAAAAGCTGTTTTCGAGAACTCGTATCCAGTATCGAGATCGATTCGACGCATGATGTGGTCCACCCCATCCGGCCAGTGGTGGGGGTTTTTAATTTCGACAATGAGAATTGTTTGAAGGCCAAAGGGCTGGTCGACAGATTTCGCGACCTCTAGGATGAGATCGGGAAGACCTTGATTCGCATCTCGCTCGGAATAGGTCTTGATCTGTGGGCTCACAACGTAGTTGTCGGCAGCCGGAAATAAGGTCGTCAGAATTGTCAACCAAGGTCCGAGCCAAAGATCTTCATTCTTAGGTGGACGGATTGAATACTCCTCCAGCACTTTGCAGGTGAGAGGAGGAAACGACATAAAAGCGCAGTGAAATGTGAAACGTGACATGTGACCGGATACCTCTTCCCGCTCACGCGCCAAGTACTGCAATACTACACCATTCATAAGGCGCCAATGGAGAGCGTGTGGTATGGGCCTTGGACGACTATTCTTACTACCCTGTTCCCTGCTACCGACGGTTTTCAAGTCGCCCCTCAACGCAAGCTCGTTGATAACGAGTCTACGACCCCCGATTATATCATCGAGGTTTCCAAAGTCACGGCGCATGGGGGTCTTGATTTCCAAGGCGTTCTTATTGTAGGAATCAAGAACAGTCAGCACTGGCCAGACGGCGTAGAGCGGCTGCTTGTGCAAATCTGCAAGCAAGCCAACTCTGCATTCTCTCAGGCTGCCCGGGGGAAGCTATATTGGATTGCCGTGATCAGTCCACATTGGCGATATGGCAGCAAGGACGACGATGGTCAACTCAAGCTATCTCCGCTTATTCCTTGGCGCCACACGACGCATGATGACATTTCTTTCAATGATTTGCAGACTGTTGCAGGACTGGTTGGTGCACTTTAGGTAACCTACAGTCATCATGGATCAATATCAATGAAAACCTCTTTTTACAGTAATGAGCAAGTCATTTCAACGAAAAAAATAAGTAACATGAGGCAAAAACTTCCGAGACCACATTTGGCCTTTTTCTGGTGAAAAAACAAGTACTCTAAGTGGTAACAAGGATCTTCAAGCAGTAGAGTTCCCCGGAAGTTGAACATTGTTTTTCGGCCCGCAGCTTCCAAGGACCTGCTCAGTTTACGTTTATTGTACTCCGACAACCGACGAGCCTGTGAGTAGGCGAACGGTGGAAGCTGGGTTAGTCGTTTTCAACAGCTGACCGGCTGGCGTCCATCTGACGAGGTCCGGCAGAACGTCGCAATCAAACTATTGGGGCGATGACGCTTTGGAGAGGGGCCCTTCGGATACGTTCCCGTGTCATCGTCGTGAACAAATGAAATCGTCTCGTCTGCAGGTTCACGAGACGACTGGATTTGCAAAGTCTGTAGTTGACGTTATGGTCGAGCTGGTTGCCCGATTCTTAAATCGAATAGCACCGTGACATGGCTGATGATTTTGCTCCAACTTTTCTCAAGCGTCTCTCCGTCTGTCGAGAAAGTCTGTCAGAACCTACAATATCTATAAGAACTCGGCCTTCCTAAACCGCCAAAAGCTATTCTGATGTTCTGATCGGGGATTCTTGATATTCGCCTCAAGCTCTTTAAAGAGCTTGTCGGCTGAATATTCTGGATCCGGGAGATATGGAATCTTTCGTATGGTAACCTGAGCTACGAATAGACTCGACGGCCTCTTCGCCCACAGTGGCAAACTTCCTGAACGATGATGCCTGATTGCATGTCGTGTTCATGCGTGGTAAATAACAGCATTTGGTTGGTATTGATGGAATTTCGGGAGCATTCAACGAACCGTTCACCGACAGGCCGTGAGCCAATCCCACGGCCACATCTTACTGCAGGTTTTGCGCTCAGGTTCAGACCCCTGCAACCTATCCCACCCATCCTTGGTAGATTTGACCACCCGCATCATGGCATCCACATGGAAAATGGCGGGTATTAAGGTCTACCACGGCTTTCTGAGGTAACAGCCAGATTGATCGAAAAGGAAAAAGATAAAAGGGCGACACTTTGGACCAAAAGACACGGGAGGTACATTTTTCCTTGCTCGTCCACTCCTCCACCAAACGCCATTTTGGACTGCGACAGTTTTTCACGGGGCCCACGCGTACCCCATCATTCGCCATCTTTATCACGCGCTGCCTGTACTATTTAATTTCGGAAAACGACATTGGATCCACACGTACCATCTATCTCGTCCGCCACGCGCTTTGCTACCGACATGGCTACGACTCGTCTTGACTGGGTGCGCGCAATCAGATCGCCCCTTGTATGCGGCAAATCTGACTAGGCCACGAGTTGCAGTATCCTGCAAATATATACATGACACATGTATCTCAGGGCGGGAGAAAAGTGCAACCCGTCTCGCCGACCAAGACAATCTGGTTTTCTCTGAACTTAGGGCAAAAGCCGTGAGCCGTCATAGGCTCCTGGCCGGGACATCACTATGAATCGTATTTGGAGATGGAGAAGAAACATCCGGTGTCTGGAATTCTCCGTCCTCTAGGCTCGCTCCAGCTCATCGATATACGGTGACAGTTTTCTTGAGTGCAGAGTTGTTTTGTTCCACGAGCGACGGTAGTCTCGGTTGAATTTTCATAATCATCGTTTTCGAACGAGTATTAAATCTGTTTGAGGCTTGGAATGCACGAGCTCGGTACATGTGCTAGCGGTCTCTTTAGAATGCGAGCCGAAGAATTATGGCGGCTGTCGTATTTGTGGTATGCTGGCCCGAGGCAGAATACACGGACGAGTTACCGAGAGGAGCATAATAGGAATACGTTGAGCACAATCGTCGTAGAGATTTAATAAATTCACGCATAAGCGGACAAGTGACGAGGCGGACCGAGGTTGCACGCGTCGTAGAGCTGGCAAGGATGAGTGGTTGAGATGACCGCGGAAAATGAAGTGATGATCCATCAATGCATCAAACAAGTCACAAGTCTCGATAACACATGGATGTGGCGACTGTAACACTTATAAGGTGAGAAATCCCCAGTTCCATTTATGGTCCTCTCTATCGATTCCCTCAATCCCGCAGTTCTCAACGTTGAGTATGCCGTTCGCGGCGAACTCGCCCTCAAGGCAGAGGATTACCGTGTAAAACTCGAGGAAGGCAATGCCAATCTGCCTTTTGACAGAATCATCAACGCCAATATCACCAATCCACAGCAGACAGGCTTGGACCAACCTCCCCTCACGTTTGTTCGACAGGTCATTCCAGCCATCCCTCCACCGTGCTGCTATTTACCATCTGATCTTGAAGGTTGCAGCGCTTATGGAGTATCCTGCTCTAGCCGAGCTTGCTCCGGGCGTCTTTCCAAAGGACGTCGTTGCTCGTGCCAAAGAGTTGTCGCACGAAATCGGTTCTGTAGGCGCCTACTCGCACAGCCAGGGCATTCCTTTCATCCGCAAAAGCGTCGCAAAGTTTATATCTGGTCGGTGGTACCGATATAGTTCCCTGATATACCTTGACACTAAGGTATTTTTAGAGCGTGACGGGTATCACGCAGATCCAAACCATATCTTCCTTACTGCAGGTACCTCCGCCGGTGCCTCGCTCCTGATGGGCATGCTCATCTCTTCTCCTAATACCGGAATACTTATGTCTACACCCCGATACCCTCTTTATACTGCAACTCTGGCGCAATATCGTGGCATCGCGCTAACATATTTCCTAGACGAATCTCAAGACTGGTCGACATCACTGGCTTCCGTTGAGGAGGCAATTGAGAAAGGCCGTCGCGATGGAATTGTTGCCAAGATGCTCGTGGTCATTAATCCAGCTAATCCTACGGGTTCGATGCTCCACGAGGACACGCAAGAAGGTCTAGTGCTCCTCTGTGAAAAGTATTCCCTCATCCTGCTGGCCGATGAAGTCTGTCAGGCCAATCTTCACAAGCCCGACACTCATCCATTTACGTCGTTCAAGAAGATTGTTCGACGGTTGCAATCCGACGTCCCACTGTTTTCCTTTCATAGCGTATCGAAAGGAATCGTAGGCGAATGTGGTCGACGTGGGGGTTACTTTGAATGTACAAACGTCAGTGATGAGGTGCTCGCCGTGATTTACAAGATGGTATCCGTAGGCTTGTGCCCGCCGGTGGCAGGTCAAATCGCTCTGGACACCATGGCCCGACCACCAAAGGAAGGCGACGAGAGTTATCCCTTGTGGAAGAAGGAGACGGATATGATACTCGAAGAACTTCGCACGCGTGCCAAAGTTATGGCCGAAAGATTGGATGCTCTTCCTGGCATGTCCTGTGTTGATCCTCCGGGAGGTCAATTCCTCTTTCCTAGAATATACATGTCCCAGAAAGCCCAGGAAGCAGCTCGTACCTCTGGGAAACAACCAGATGCATTTTACGCTTTACGGCTTTTGGATGAAACAGGAATATGCATTGTCCCTGGTAGTGGTTTCGGACAGAAAGATGGTGAATGGCATTACCGACTGACCTGCTTGTGCCCTGGCGTAGAGGAGTACGTTGGAAAGCTGGAATCGTTTCATAAGCGTTTCGTAGAAGAGTATGGCGTCGCATGAAATACATATAGACGATCAACGGCTGCCTATATGTAGTACGTCGAGTCACTAGACAGCTTATCTCAAGGCCTAAAGCTTAAACACGTGAAACGACATTTCAGCAACTGCAATTCATGCGGTCTCACTTGCAACATTTACGTTAACGGCAGTCCCGCTGCCAGAGCAATGCCCTGAGAGAACCGATCTCAACAATCGTTTAGTTAAATATATATTCAATACACATATCACGATGCCATTTTTTGCAAGAAAGTTACGCGTCTCGCTTTGGAATGATCCGCTTAAAGAACTGCTTTCTCTTCGCCTTTTTAGCTTTGTTCGCCTGGACCTGACGCTCAATCTCATCATCGGATATCCGCCCTCCTAACATATACCAGACAACAGCAGCCATACCCAGCAACGCCGCAAGAACACATCCGGCCATGGCTCCAATGCCCCTGGAATGCCATCCCAAAACCTGGAGGGAAGGCCCCCATGGGAAACCACTGAGATCTGTCGCTGACGCATGGCCGGCAGCGTTTCCGGATACCAGGCTTCCAAGCATCTTACACTGATCAACAATGGCTTGGGGCATGGAACCACTTCGTTGCTGCGCGATCGACGGTGCTTCGATAAGTTGGACGGCCAACCCCGCTTCAAGGTGCCACTCGATATGACCTGTGCGAAATGGTGTGTGTGTTTTAGCTCTCTCTCTCTCTCTCTCTCCCGAGTAGTAATAAATTTTTCTCGTACAATGTAAGAACCAGACTCCCGGATTGTCCGCAACGACTCGCAACGTCACCGAGGACGAAGGTGGCACTTGTATGGTATCCCGACGCATCGGATTCGATTGGCCTTCTTGAAGAGGTGGGTTGAGCGTCGGGTCACTAGAAGTATAATCTTGTGCCCGGTTGACGATCATGACTTTGTGTCCATGTAAATGGCTACGACGTTGGGGGATGATCGGCGACGCAAGTTCAAATCGAACGGATGCTCTACTTACAAGGGATGCGTTCCGACGTCCCCGTTCTTAATAACGATATCAACCGCATCGTTATGATTGAGAACGAAACTGGAACGGCCATAAGCTTCTGCAACGGTAGCATTGGAACCTAGAGTAAGTTCAGAAAGGACGGCGGGAACAAGGGGATTGATATAAGAGATATTATTGAACAAGGCACGGTTCGTGCCATCACTCATCGTCTGGAAGGTTGCTTGTATCTCGATGGTGGTTGTTAGGGGAGGCTGTGGTATAGCGACTAGAGGTACGAAAGAGATATCGTTCACGGGGTAATACTTGTCAACAGTCTGTGATGGTGCCAGAGGTGCCGAGGAGTTATATGTGATAGAAGACGTGAGGTCTTAGGAAGTTTATGATCTAAATTTGCCGGTACGAAAGGGAAAATTTCCTCACTAGTATTAAGATTGGGTGGGACCTTATCAAACATGTCGGTATCCATGTTAGCGTGGATAAACCAGTTAGACGTCGTGTCATTGCGAGCAGTCACCAAGACTGAGTATCTCTGAGCGACAGCGATATCGATAAGACCTGTCGGGGACGCTTCAATGTCCGTCTGAAATACAATGTAAATATGACATCTCAAAACCAGCTCAGGAACCTTACACCATCGACCTCAATTATTTTCATGTCATGGCCGTCGATCCAGAAATAAAAAGCAGAGAATGCCGCAGTGTTCATAATTCGTAGTCGGTAGATTTTACCAGGTTGGAAGGGAAGCGTAGCATTCTCGTTGAAACCAACGGCCGACGTGGCCCCTGTTGGGGATGAACCGGACTTGGGACCTAGATATTGGCCGTTCTGCGAAAAATATATGAAGCCGGAATCTGTTATAACGTCACGCTAAAACATCGACATTCATGTGCTTTGGTATATGTACCTGGAACGGGTTCCGCGCCTGCCGGGTTGGCAATGTTGATAAATTGTTTCAAGAGCACGCTATGCTCGTTATGGTACCAGTCTCCAAGGATTACGGTATAGTCCTCGTCATATGAGTAAGCCTCCTTTGGCGGATGTATGAGGAATGGTGCGCGCAGACCATCAACATATTGGCCCTATTTGAACTTTCCATTTGATTATCATGCAAAGAAAAGAGGAGAAACGTACGGAAGCGTGAGCGTGCACCCAATACGTACCCCATTGCCCTGATGTATCTATGGGGATGACATAGTCGAACTGTTGTCCTGGAGGTATACCGCTAAAAGAAGTTATTAAACGCTACTTTTAACAAGGGTTCGTGTGCTACCATTGAGTCACGCCTTGAGCACCATCCATCCAGGATGTTGAGTTAAAAAACATGCCATGGTGATGCAGCGTTGTGGGCATGCTCAGAGAGTTAAAGGCATGGACAATGAGCTTGTCCGTTGATTTGACATCGAGTGGTGGTGGTCTGGGGTTAGTGAATGAGTGGTAATGAAAATGAATGGAAAAAAGAAACTTACGGCCATGTACCGTTAACACCGATGACCCTGCGTGGATACAGGCCATCGGGATTGGCATTTTCCACGTACGTGATATTCCACCATATCTCTTGCACGCCAGCGAACGCGGGCGTGGCGAGAAATAGCAGAGCCCAGGAACGCCACTTTGGGGACAACATGTGAACGTTCTTCGGATCCTCGCTCGTCCCTATATATATTCGGAAGGGTATTTTGGGTCTGTACAAGATCAAAGGAACGGGCAGAGGTGTGAAGGTATCACACGGTGCCTGTTGACTTATCTGATAAAGTTCTGCCTAACTGATAAGGCGGCTCTCTGTGATTGGCTGAGCAGGCACGGTGCGGCAATTTTCAGCCGCACCACAGCTCCCCTTTTCCCTATTCGGCCGACAAAGCCCAGCTAGGAACTCCTATAATCGGAAGTTCAATTGTCCCATGCGGCAATCGGGCAGGTGATCTTATCAGATTACGGCCATTGGATGAAATTTTATCTGATAAGATCATAGTCCCTGTGTTGATTCATCCCACGGCCAATCTACTTCAAATGCAAAGGTATCGTAACAGTCTCGGTACCCACCCCCCAAGAATCAGACCCCTTGCCCATGGTTAAGAATCTCTTTTCCGTGCCCATCTTCTTCATTGTCTTCCGGGAGACTATTGAGGCTGCAATCATTATTGCAACCTTACTCAGCTTAGCTCATCAGATTGTTCACGACGACAACAGCACCTCCACGTTGGCGCAGTCAGAAGACAAGGACGACAAGGAATCAGACAATTTTGTCAACACTCCTACTCCTACTGCTGATGATCGCCAAGCCGTGAATCGACGCCTTGCGCGCAAGCTTAAAATACAGGTACGTCGGTCCGGTTTCCCGCATATCAGAATTTTCATACTTGTCAAGATTTTCGTTGGTGCCGCCGTAGGGTTCATAACTGCGTTAGCAATAGGTGCTGCGTGAGTCATCTTGGTCTGTCGCCTTCAGCCGAGTCCTCACAATACATAGATTTATTGCTGTCTGGTTCACAAAGGCGAGCAACCTGTACCAGAAAGCCGAACTGATATGGGAAGGTGACATAAATTTCCTCCGACACTTAATCCGTCCTGATGAATGGATAGGCGTTTTCGAGCTCATTGCTTGTATTATGATATTTGTCATGGGTCTTTCAATGTTAAAGCTGGATCGCGGTTTGTCTCATGTCAGTGAAAACCGACGGTAGCTTACTGTTTGTATTTCAGCAAAAACTAAATGGCGTCTTAAGCTTCAAAGAGCCTTTGAGGGTAAAAGTGAGTTGGCTTCTCATCTACTTAATACAAGAGGTTATTGACATCGGAACACAGACGTCGACAGCTCGACAAAGACAGGCAAATGGGTACTGTTTTTCCTTCCTTTCGTCACTGTCTTACGTGAAGGTCTGTAACTGCTCCACTATATGACTGTACAATGACGAGATATCCTCTAGGTTTGGAAGCTGTTGTCTTCGTAGGGGGTGTTTCATTGGGACAATCAGCCACATCCATTCCCATTGCCGCCATCGTCGGCCTTGTGGCAGGACTCCTTGTAGGTTTCATCATATATCAATTTGCCAGCAGAACCAGTCAGTTGTTCAGCCTCACAGCGAAGCAGATTCCAACTAAAAAACCACTTGATAGCTCTGACCGTCTTCATGGTCATCATGACCAACGTGTTACTGTTGATCGGCGCGGGATTGTTTAGCAAATCAGTTTGGTCTTTCGAGCGACAAAGGTGGCAGGTTTTACTCGGCACTAACAACGACGATTCCGGAGGTAACGGTCCTGGCTCATATCCTGTCCAAGGAAATGTGTGGCACCTCAACTGCTGTAACCCCGAAATCTCATCCAATGGTGAAGGCTGGTCCATATTTAAAGCAATCCTAGGCTGGACAAACAGTGCAACATGTAAGAGCTCGTCTTGCACCGTGCATCTCCTTCAACAGCTCACGATAAACTTAGACGCCTCCGTCCTGTCCTATGTATTTTACTGGATTGCTGTAATAGTGGCGCTCGTGTATATGAAATACAAAGAGGCAAGCCATTTGCGGGCGTCCGTAGTCCTCACTGACCTTTGTCGTTTAGGGACGCACGACCGTCCTTGGTAAGGAATCCGAGGCAGGCATTCGTCGACGTCAAAGAAGGGAGATGTTGGATCCCCATCCCGAATTGATGGAATCGCAGAGAGAAGCGTAAATATGTTGAGATACCTGGATTAACCATGCTTTTAATTTATTTTTTGGCCAACCATGCCCCTCGACACCTATCTCTTAAATTTACCATATGCAGGCGCAAGGTGCGATTGGTTTAAGGGTCTCTGGTTTCAGATGAAGAGTTACTCGCAGTGGAAGACAAAATGTCGACATTGCCCCTGGAGAGACCCGAGCTCGCACCTTGCCCCCAGGAATAATGTAGCACATATTACAGTCATGTAGACTGGCTGTAGACCAGAATCTCACATTCGGATACATTTCATCTCGAAGTCACGGTGAGCGTCACACGACCTATCGTTCGCATAGGATGATGTCCAGAAGCACCTAAAGGATACATCGATGATCGATGACTCATTCTCTCGTTGTTGGGCGGCGTCGAACCTCGCGACCGCAAGAGCAATGATGCCGTTCAGATGCTTTGTCGCAACCCCAGCTCTGGGTATCCTCTTGAATCAGCCTCCGGTCCCACAGCAAAAAGGACGTCCGACACTTCATCTGAGTCCAACACTGACACAGTTTCAAGTCAAACATGTGCACCGATTTGCGAGAACCCCCATAATAGCAGGCAGGGCAAAGAAATCTCCTGTGCTCATACTATTCGTACATTGCGCCATGGTCACCAATCTGCATGAACTCCGCATCAGCATACCAAAAACACTCAAACAACGTAACGCGCACTAATCGCTTCTGGAGCACCCATGCGCCTGCGCTGATGCTGTCGGTCGTCACAGTATGATTCCCGAGTGAGCGTATATCCAGAAACAATTCATTAAAGCATCCATCCGAACCTATCATGAGCCAGCAAATCGCGAAGGAGACGAAAGATTTTACGCCTTTGCCCACTCAACGGCTAAATGGATGCCACTCACCGTTATTACGCTGTGCGCAACAGACGGCAGAATGCAGTTGTAGTGCAGTGAACGAAGGGAATAAATTTGTCGCATTGTGAACAGAATACGGTTACCAAACCAAAAAGAAGGAAAACAATGGATTACGAGAAAAGCTTGTTAACCGATGTATTCCCTTCCTGGTTCTTCTTCAATACCTATCAAATAGGATTAATACAAATTCACGAGATGCGCGATGGACGAACCTTCGCTACTGCAAACTCAAAGTCCTCCTGCGTCACATGTTGGCGCCGCTCCCTAAGCGCGTACATACCCGCTTCGGTGCAAATACCGCGGACTTCTGCGCCTGAACATTGACCCATCTTCTCTGCAAGAGCACGCAGGTTGATGCCACGCTGCAGCGACATCTTGGAGTCTAGATAAGCAACGGCTCTGTGAATGAGCATAAACCGCACCTTGCGTGAGTGTATGCGCAGAATTGCTACACGCGCCTCCGGACCTGGAGGTGGGAACTCTATCTTTCTGTCTATTCGTCCTGGCCTAAGGAGCGCCGAGTCCAATATATCTATCATAAAAATATTGAATGAAAAGTTCATAATTGAAGAAGCAAACTCACCGATTCGATTCGTTGCCATTATTACTTTTATGTTCTTCGTTGACTCGAATCCGTCCAACTGGTTCAATAATTCCAACATCGTCCGCTGCACTTCAGAATCACCGCCACCACTCCCGCTTTCCCCCCTCGAACTCCCGATGGAATCAATTTCATCCATGAAGATGATACTTGGTGCGTGCTCCCTGGCCATCACGAATAGCTCGCGTACCATACGACTACCCTCCCCGATGTACTTCTGCACCAGTTCACTTCCGCTCACTCGGATAAACTTGCAATCCGTGTGATGTGCCACCGCGCGTGCCAAAAGCGTCTTTCCCGTCCCCGGCGGGCCGTACAGGAGTACACCTTTTGGCTGTGCAATTCCGAGAGCTTCAAATAGCTCCGGATGTTTGACGGGAAGTTCAATAACTTCTTTGATTTCCTTGATCTGTTTGTCGAGACCGCCGACCATTTCGTAGGTACTGTCCGGCACCTTCTCAACCATCATGAGTGATACAAGGGGATCAACTTTATTCGGGAGGATTTTGTGAATTGTATACGAATCTGAGCGGAGAGCGACACGCAAAGATGGTTTGAGCGTATTGACGTCAATGTCCGGATCGATATCGACGACTAACGGAGAGATTTGGTCACAACAGAATAAGGAGGGAACAGAAAACGTACTATATTTCCCTTCGGGTTGTACCTTTACTAATACTTTATTCTTCCCCATGACTTTTACAACTTCGCCAACGTAACTGCCTGGCTCGTGTAGTAGCTGTAACTCCTCGCGGAGTAGTCTCACTGCACAAGATATGTCAACCTTGCTGAACGAAGTTTCGCCGGTACAAACCTCGGGCATTCAAAGCATTCCGCTGGGCCTCTAGTCGGCGAAGATTCTGCGTCTTCTGGTTTATAAGAATTTCGGCGGCTTCAATTTTTGCCTGGTAATATGATCTGAGGCTTCCAGGAGCCAAGGGCGCAGTCCTGGTCGCTAACATCGTGCTGGTCACTATCATCGTGTACGAGTGCGAAGGATACGCGTCGTGCGGTCACGTCACTGTCACGACCCTAGTAAGTTCATCAAAGCAGGCATTACCGTCGCGGTCATATGCGAGAAACAAAACGTGCCATTTGGAAGTTATCCTAGCAACGAGAGCGGTGCAAGGCAAGGAAAGTTTCCCCGGACATTGAACCACAGTCAACAGAAAGACAGGCATATTGCCCCGCGAGCTTGGCGAATACCGCATTCGCAGTTATTATAAGACTACTACATAGGGTGCGATGCCCACGGAAGTATCACTCGATTAGGTATATATGCCATACGCTCATTCATCTCTTAATCGCACCTCCTATCATATGGTCCATGTCAATATCACGTAGCCTGATGCAACAACTCCGAGGCATGACTATGGCAAGTCCGAAGAGATAACTGTCTGAATTGTCAGACGATTAGATGCCTCCACGGCCTAGAACATACTTTATGTAATGCGGAGAGGTCACTGTCCATGATCGATACATACTTCGGAACCGGCACGCCACCGCGCCAAAATAACATTTTTACCAAGGTCTGCACAACATAGTCGATCCCTATAACATGCAGTTGGTTCAAGGTTCAGGCCCGTCAGACTTCAAATTTCAATACAGATTTCATGCGTTTCCACATCACTGCCTTCATGACAGAGCTTTGTCGCCAAGACTCTCCACAGCTACGTTGAATGACTCCCATAGAACCATCGTCGCTCGCGTTTACCGACATCTTTACTTTGAGAACTGTGGTTAGTCGACTCCATGCGGTACAATGTACAAGGCGAAGATTCGCGTTGCATTTTCAATCCACAAAACAGATGATAAATTACATTAATTCAACAATATGCTTTGTGCTGGGATACGGATCCGTCAGTAGATACCGACATGACATTGCATGGCTCTGACCTGCTTCAGATAACATTGGACAATCGGGTTGGTGCGGTGAAGAGTCTCGTTCGCGATTAAGCGCCGATGGCTATTGTGTAGTACCAGTTGGGTTAGATATCGATATTGCCTCGCGTGACTCTGCCGCATCGTCACATGACGACGACGTAGAGCCATCCGTGAGAGTACAAATAGGTTGGCGCGGTGGCATTTCTTTTTCTTGAAAAACTACAGATCGTTCTTGTGATTGGACAGTAGCACCTGGGTTCGGTACCGATATGACCTTGGACTCTACCCCAGCGTCAGACGGTGACGACGAACTATCTGTAGGGGCACTATCATGTTGGCGCGGCGGGAAGTCTTTTGTGGTATTAAACATCGATGGTTGTTGTTGTGATCGGGGCACGGTAGTAGTAAGTGGGATAGTAACCTGTACAAAATTACAGCGTCCATATAGAGCAGAATGGGTTGAGACGTACTCCTTCCGATCGATTCAATACACTTCTCAGGTCTTCCCGCATGTTCAAAGTGGCCATTAGGGTCTGATATTATAGAGAGAGAGTTCATCATCAGTACTCAGACAGCGAGCCACCTACGTTTGTATATATGCGCCCGATTGGAAAAGTGAACATGGCATAGAACTGCGTCTTTGGTAACGCCACTGTCGAGAAGGGATCATCAAAAATAATATTCTAATGTTCTCGGGTTTGGAGACATACAGAGAAATATCACATCCAATATTGCAAAAATTGCGCCGAACGTGCCAGTCTGAATCGCAGCGCGTATGAGACGAACTATTACTGTATTTGTCCCTCGAACACTCGTTCGCGAGGTGTAAAGACGGATCACCAGTATGCCTGAGAAACCGATTCGGATATGATGATTCAATCCGGAATTAAAGGCGCACCGAGAATCATCCAGTCCAGAGTTACTTGAAGACTGACCCAACCTATAGCAAGCTTGTTAAGTTTCGCAATTTCGACCATGCTGCTGTCTTGTAAGAATCTAAATTCATACGCAATCATTCCTGATAACGCACAGAGGAATCATAACAAGCCTAGGTAGATTCGTCATTCGGCGTCGAAGATAAACCTTCGAATAAAATCGTACAATGCTCCTCCGACAACACACACGACGAAAACTGCCACAGCAAATACACTTATGAAGCCGAAAAGTATCTTGTTTCCCGTCAGACGATATATTCTGAAAGATAGCGCGTCAATCAACAGATAATAGTGGAACGCAGGAACAGACCGATATCCGAGAAAAAGGTGCGTAATAAAAGCGACTACCGCTGTTGGTATTGGCGTTATGCCATAAGGCCATATATTATCTGCTGCTCTTTAGCAAATCGGAGCAATCTGGTTGAGATCATTGCTTACATTGAAGCAGATTAGGATTCGCGAAATCCGTTACACTTGTTAATCAATCAGCGCCTGGTAAGTGATGGCAAATCTCAGTAGTACCAGTAGACCCAACACATATATATAAGTCTAGGTGCGCAAGTCCAGTAGTTGCATACAAGACGATTCAAAATACGCACATTATACTATAAAATGTGTCGGTAATGGCCATAATGAAGACCATTATTCTGTGAATGGATTAGGTTCGGTGGTTTCACGTTGTCCATTGAATATTACCTGATCCACCACGGGTCATTGAAACCTGCCAAAGCAAAGGCTCAAATCGCTGCACGGACACACGCAAATAAGATGTACCTGCAGTATAATATGTGATAAATTGGTTCGTAACGAGACCGAACAAATAGGTATTGACTGGCAATAGTCATCAGTAGTAAGCCGGACAGTTACAAGGAGTCATCACTCACAAAATGTCCCTATGAGGACAGGCCCTATTTTCGTGAGGTTCAGATACGTAGAGAGAACACTTGAGCTCACCGAGAGTGTCAGAATAAAGACCCATTAGAGAAGATGGACTGGCGACGCTGGGAATTGCAATATCATGTCAATACTGTATGGATGTTGTTTTTATTCTCGTCATTCGGAACAAACCCTTACATTGGATCAGGGCAGCTTTCAAGGGTATCCCTGGAAGGTTGCCTAGCGGCGGTCATGTTCTCAAATTATTTATATACGTTCCTACTTATTTTGGGCGGAGATTTGAAATCTGGAACATTGCAATCAGTTTTTTGGCACCCATCATTCTCACCGGTCACAATCTACATGCCCGCCTCCTCAAACCAGGACGCGGAAGCATCGAATAAGCGCCAATTTTCAAATGACCCGATTCATAATACAATTGAAGTGAAACAGCAATATAAATATGGTATACAGCATTTGCCTCCGCGCATCGTCGAATATATTCACCCCAAAATTTCCATGCCGTGCCGTCGAAGAAAAGATTGGATTGGACATTAATGCAATCTTGGATCACGCGTCGATTTGCCTTTGTTGAGCTTGGAACAGGTGTACTGTCGCTTCACGTTAAAAACTTGAAGGAAACCTCGTCAACAAGATGGATATACCAATCCGTGCTTCCGGTCTTCCGGATTCGATTGAACGACAATATTCGTACACACAAACAATTCTACATAGTTTACAAGGCTCCTCGAGAACATTTATTCTTCATCCTTCCAAGCGTCGTCCCAGCCCAATGCACTACGATCCCACTGACCCCGCACTTGACCATGTCCGGCCCAACCCAACTGACCAAGTAGGATGCCCGCCGAACGAACAAAGATGGTTCCGTCCAAATCGCCTATCCCTTCGTGCGTTTCCTCCTCATCCTTGGCACTATAAGCACCAATAACATGTCCGGATCGGATGTGACCATATTTCTGTGCGGCGTACACAAGAGTACGCATGGTCTTAACAGCATGCGAATCATGAGCATACAGTATGCTTTCGATCATTGCGGGCCATGGATTATAGTCTCCATCCTCTCGTGGATCTCCTATCGCGCCATCTCCAGGAGACAACGAAGATGATACGGGTGGTCTCGGCGTAGCCGAATACGACATCAAAAGCTCTGGATCGATTCTCGGACGTCCGCGGGAAAGCGTGAGTACGATCATGGTAGTCAGATACGCCCGTAGAACATTTACTTTGTGTGCAGGGTTCTGCAACACTCTCAGATACGATGGCAAGAGGAGCGAAGACGTGACGAGGTGCATTAGGAAGAAGTCCAGTCTTGGCTTTCGTCCTGGGCGACCCGTGGCAAAGAGCAGAAGGGTGACCGTCCAAATAATCTCTTCCGCTTTTGCATCAAATTCCTGGTCGCCTGAGTTGGTATCGACCTCGAACTGCGATAATATACGTTTGATTTCCTCAGCTCGACCGTCGGAAATGGCGTTTTTAATTTTTTCGCTGAGCAATGAATCGGGATCATAGGGCAGAGGAGGTTTGAGGATATCGGAATCGTAAACCTGTCTTAGGATTTCAAGGACCGAAAGGCCCCGAGCTGGTTGTCGTCCATCTTCTAACGGGACATTCTTGGTGTTTGTAGTTTCGCTGAAATCAAACACTGAAGTTGGAAGGAGCTTGGTAATGGAGGCCATAGCCAAACCGGCTGCTACTATGACGTCATTTTCAAATTCAAGGCCATACTGTATAACGCGCACGATTCAGCGCGCCTCAACGAGCATTGGGATTTGACTTACTCCCACTACAATGAAAGGGTGCACACTAGTGGGTGGTCAGTGAGCATGTTAAATACTTCAACGATGTGGACTTACGCGCCGCTAACGAGGCGTATGAGCATATGGGCATCAGCATCATTGGCATCATTGGCGAATATGTATTGCTCGACAGTTTTGAGAGCGCCAAATTCCTGAACGTTCGCGGAGTAGAACTTGAAATATCCGGCATATGCGCTGTAGACGTTAATCAACCGTCATCGGTGATAACAGATCGACTTACTGCTGATCACCGAGACACTGTTTCCAGTTCTCTTTGGTGATAACAACATCTTTGTCTTTCTCTTCGAGAAAGATTGGACGTTGACTTTTCGCTTCTTCGTCATATATCTTCTGCAGAAGACTCGGGGAAGCTCCGAGATCATAAGCAGCAAACAAGCTCGATGCGCGCTCGTTACAATAACTTGTAAAATCGACTATCATACGCACTGATGACTCAAATGATTGTGAAATCCTAAGGGATTGAAATAGGCATGATGTTCATGAGCGTCTTTGACCAACAGCGATGTTACAAGGCTCTTGGATGCATACGTCACTCCAGGCCAGTTGACAAGACCCTTTCGTCGCAGGGCGCCGAAGATGTTCATGGTTGGAGATGAGAATCGCCCTTCATGTCACCGGTCAGTACGTCACAATATAAGATAGTCATGACTATTCCGGATTACGTGTCAACTTACAAACGGCACCCAAGTTGATCACCAACCGGGGCCCGAGAGTAGCACTGCGACTTCTGATCTGTGATCAAGTATTCAACGCCGGACTAGTCAATCTGATGCTAAGAATTGTTGCTTTTCATGACACGCTGACTTGAATTACGTGGCGCGCGCTCAGTATCTGTCTAGGTGGGCAGGTTTCTTTTAGTCAGTTTCAATCATGAATAGTTACCAAATGAGGAAATCGACAAAGTCTGCTGGCTCAGATATTCTTCTCCGCATTCGGGTTAAAAAATAGGGATAGCCAGATATTAGTTTCAGATAAAGAAAGGTCCTTGCCTTCGTAGCATAAACTCTCTGACTGACATCCAAATCGACCACAATTGTAACTCCACGGCCTTTTTTCTACTCCCAGCTCCATCAACCCCGAGAGCTGCATCGAGACTGAGGCATGTCATGGCATGATGTTGACGCATGTAGAACGTTGAAGTTCAACTTGTTGATGGCCGGTCAATGAAAGTTTCCGGTAAGTACCGGAAGCATTCAAATCAAGCTGAAGCACACAGCACGTATCGCTTCCTTTATCGTCCACGAGGCTGTTGTGGGACCCATTTATAATGAAGCTTCGATAGGCGATCGAGCTTGAATTTTTTCCAGCCCTCCGGAATATTCGCGTCCTACAGTTCATCCTTCAGTTATGGTCTCCAACTGTCCTAACGTGCTGTCCCACGGTACTTGCACAAACTTGAATTGCCAATACGAGCACAATGTTCTGGTGTGTCAACCATGCGGGTTTATAGCGGTCAACGCAGAAGCACTCGCAGGCCACTCTACAGGCCGTCGCCACAAAAGTTGCGTTTCTGGTCGTAACGTAACCCTATACTGCCCGATTTGCGAGATTAATATCGACGGCGGAAACTGGGCATCACACAAAGGTGGTCGCAGTCATGTCAATCGCGCTGCGGATAAAGGGCTTTCACCGGACATAGAAGCCCAAGATGGGATTAATGTTCCTGGCGAAAAATACTGTGATCTTTGCAAGATCGCTATCACTAATCCACGATGGGGTCGACATCTCAACAGTCAACAACATTTGAGGAGAAAAGAATTCACCTCGTATCAAGCTGCAATCGATGCCGCAGAGAAAGAAAAAAATGGTATCACTGTAGAAGGAAACTTTGACATGGGCATCGTTGATCTTGCGCAAACAAGTGGAACGATCAGACGTTCTATCATTTTGAAAATGACAACGCCAGATGTTCGTGTCAAGCTGACCAGTTGGAGGCTTACATCATTAAGGGCTAATACAAATAACGCGTCAGTCTCATTTACTAGCATTCTCTTCTAGACTAAAATCTCGTTACAGGTTCACCGTGACGCAAGACGGAAAAAACTCAATCATTACTTCCAGATGTAGTGTCAAGCTTAAGATCACTTTAAACCAGACGCACATTGGTCGGTATGAAGACCGACTGGAGCTAATCTTCGAGAACGTTCAATCAAAAAGACAATTCTTGATTTCTCGCTCTATTCGTGTTGTTCTTGGTGATAAAGAAGATCAGCAGAATTTGAAGGCCTCATCATCTTATATATCTCGCTCACGCACTGCACCCAGAAAACCAGAGACGAAAATCATCAAAGGCGAAAAGCCACGCCTTATGGGGTCAATACCATATATCGTCAAGTTACCCGGTGCAACTATTCCTCCAGCGTTATTGGCAGCACTTTCTGAAGGATCTAGAGTGGAAATTACTGAACGAATTCGAGCGACGTTTCTTCCTGCCATTCTTGATCCCAGGACACATGCCAAGTATTTTAAAACTTTACTGTGGATCGAAGAACATAGAACTGAGTAAATAACTATTCAACTCTTTCGGTGCTTTATTCATCGTTTCTAGGCAAGACCTTGAAAAATATGACCTGCCTGATGCAATATTGAAAAAAGAGGGCCTACGCTACTTGTAAGTCCACTCTTCTCTCACAGCACTGCGGCGAGGACTTAAGCAATCTAGTCTCGAGGTGCCCGGCCTGGCAGAAAAAAGACCAAGCGTTCTATTAGGTCTGTTCTTTACGATTCTGATGGCGCTTTTTTAATTATGGAGCAACAACAGGTGATCGATTCTTAGTGCAGAGACATGGCGTACCTGAGGGACATTGGTTTGAGGGCTATGTCTGTGTTATTCGTAGAGACGACGTCGGGCTCCAGTTCCACAGGTCGTTCAAGGGATGGGGCTCATCGCAACTCTATCATGTTCGTTTCAAGCTCAATAGGATCACAATACAACGCCAGCATTACGCCCTCGACCAGGCATTCAAGGAAGACCGTATTCTATTTCCGAATGTCCAGCATCGCTCCAATCTTGCTCCCGTCACTCCGAGGCGTCTCGTATTGAAGTATCACGATAACAATATCGCAACAAATCCACAACAAGCACAGGCTGTCCGTTCAATTGTGAGGCTGCCACCCGGATCTCCGCCTTTTGTCGTCTTTGGACCGTGGGTGGTCGTTACTTCGACCCGTCTGTCTGACTCAAGTCGTTATTGATTACAGTTTTGGGACCGGAAAGACGAGTACCATTGTCGAAGCCATTATCCAAATTCTTCATCGCAATCCTCAAGCGCGGATACTTGCATGTGCTCCGAGCAACTCTGCTGCAGATTTGATCACAAGGAAGCTCGGTCCAAGTCTGAACAAGGCAAACCTGTTCCGATTCAATGCCCCGTCTCGTGACAAGAAAGCTTTATCTGATGACATTCTGAAATTTTCGCACCTTAAACAACTAACTGGTTCCGATGGACCCCAAACTCACTTCGGTGTTCCTGATATGGATGAATTCAAGGAATTCAGGGTTGTTGTTTCAACCTGCATCTCCGGATCTGTTCCTGCCAGCGTTGGGTTACCACGTGGTCATTTTACTCATATTTTCATAGATGAGGCTGGTCAGGCGACAGAATCGGAGACTCTCACACCTATCAAGACGATTGCAGACAACGAGACTAATATTGTACTTGCTGGGGATCCAAAACAATTAGGACCTGTTATCCACTCTCCCATAGCGCAGGAGCTAGGATTGCAGAAAAGTTATCTGGAACGATTAATGGAGCGAGAGGCTTATGACATAGCGAATCACAGTGGTGTGACGTACGTTCCTCCCTTAAGCATAGTTGAATCCTCTCATGCATGACATAGCGTCATGAAACTACTGAACAATTATCGATCTCACCCGGCTATCCTCAAGTTTCCGAACGATCAGTTCTACAATGGAGAACTAAGGGCGAAGGCAAGCACAACGAAGACTAACAGGTACCTGGGGTGTTCTATATTGCCACGTTCTACGTTCCCAATTATATTCCATGCTATCTTTGGGAAAGATGAGAGAGAAGCCTCATCGCCGTCCTATTTCAACGTAGATGAAGTTACACAAGTCAAGCAATACGTCCGGAACTTACGATCTGACAACCGATATCCGACAAGTGAGTAGGCGAATCATTGATTGTGGATGTGAATGCTGAATGATCTCACTAGCTGAGGATGATATTGGAATAATCACTCCGTATTATGCTCAATCTCGCAAAATTAAAAAAGCTCTTCTGAAAATCCACGCGGCAGGAATTAAAGTCGGTAGCGTTGAAGAATTTCAGGGACAGGTGTGTCTTTCGAATCTACACACCCTGTTGTCTCTCATTTCATCCTCAGGAACGTCCCGTCATCATTATTTCGACTGTTCGAAGCAGTCAGGACCTTATCGAGTTTGATCTCCGGCATACGTTGGGATTCGTTGCAAATCCTCGGCGATTCAACGGTGGAAGCTACTTCTAAACTGTTTGAAAGCACAATTAACATGCTCTTAGTGGCAGTCACGAGAAGTCAAGCACTGTTGATCGTTGTTGGTGACCCTCAAGTTCTATCGTTAGACCCGCTATGGAGAACTTTCTTGAACTACGTCTACAATAATGGAGGATGGAGAGGACCCAATCCTGATTGGGACACCAATGCCGAAGTTGATGTGAATGGCGGATATGATAGGGCAGTGCGCGAGCGCGCAGAGGTCGACATGAACGACTTTACGCGCCGCCTGGAGGCCCTGACGATGATGGGCGATGACGATGGGGCTTGGGTTGATCAGGCATGGCGCACCGATGCAGAATGATTTATGTTACAGAGATTTAGATTTTGATCATGACGTGTAAAGCTGGAAATTTAATTGCTTCGATGTCACTGACTTGGATACGAATGGAGGTTCTTGACGATGGTAACGATGATGAGGGAGCAGACTGACCGTGGTGAGGCGTGGAGTAGTAAAGACAGTTACTAGGGTTCGTCCTTGTAGCCAGTCTTCGTTTCTAAGAATGCCAACCTGCCTGAGCACCTTATTCCTTTAATCAAGCCATCCTGACAATATAATCAGCTTCTCCACTCAAAATGCGAACCAGCAGATCTTTCATCCACTCTTCGTCTGGCCGAAATTGCCACCCACGAATTTGACATACAGCGTTATATATTTCTGCTATCTCGAGGCACATCATTTCCTGGATTGTCGAGGTAATCACCTTCAGCTCATATCAGAGAGTGTAGATGATTGCACCGGCCGGTAGTCCGAGACAACCCAGACAGACGTGAGGCGATTCGCGTTCCTTGATGACAAAACGGATCAAAGTGAATCAGTTGTGCCGGTCAATTGACAATTGACAAAGTCGAAGACTTTCTGATGAGGGTTGGTTGTTTATCATCATCGTCCCCAAGGAAACACGTTCGCAGGTACGACGCCTGGCCACTTCTTCGGCGCTTGGGTAAGGAATGACTCTGGCATTGCCAAGGAGTCGTTCAAGTCTACCTCCCCACGTCCGCGCTTATGAAACAACTCTACACATGATCTCCGTGCTCCCGGAAATGCCCATCCCTCCGTTCCGTACAAGTCAGGCACTAGAAACTAAAACGTGTCTGCGAGTAAAAAAAAAGCCAATAGAAATGCCGCTCATTGGCGACAGCTGGTAGGACACATCGCACGCGAGGGGAGAGAAGGGTGTATTTGGAAGATGTCACGCGCGGACAGGCGTGCTCCCAAGGGACACTATTCCTCTCACCGCCAGCCAAGCATCAAGGAAGGTGAAATTCGGAGATCACATGTCCTCCCGCCGAACATTTCTTGCTCAAGGCGGTTATGTCAACACCAACACAACACTTTGGTATTGGCGGGTCGCTGGGGTGGCGCGTGCGTGCGCCTTGATTGGGTGGATGGTGGACCCTGTCATCCGAAAGAAAGAAAGAAAAAAAGTGAAGAGAAGAGGTCGGAAGCGTATCCAGATCGAGGTCGAGGTTGGCGGGTCGGAAAGGCGATGGTGAGCGATGGTGGGTGCGGTGCCGAGAAAGGCGTCGTCGAGGTGGGTGGTTGGAAAAAAAACTGCAAACGCTCACGTTCTTTTATATATTTCTGAGCGACGCGTCAAAACGCGACCTCAGAATTCACCTCGTCATATTTACCTGTCCGTCGATCCATTTTTGGTGCAATTTCAAACACTCCACTAGCCATGACAGGTTCGTTTCGTGGCATGCTCTACTTTATATTCTCGGCCCTAGAACTGGGGACGGATCGGCAAGAGCCCTTTAGACAATCGGTGACTGCCGGTTGCTCACAATTGCCTTCTGAGTAATGAAAACAGGGTTTTAGCCACACTGGGATGCATTCAGTGGTTGTTTCAACTCTTGTTCGTTAACTTTTGCCCTGAGCTCGATGCTTTCGCGAACGTTTCACGCGTTGAATCTTGCAAAGGTGAGATATCGAGAAAAGCAACTATCTCGTCAAAGATACTGAAGGGCCTTCAGTCATTTAACGCGGCCGCCACCTTCACCAGACCAAGGTACATATAATGGTTCCTCAATCTCGCAACAGTGCGGATAACATGATCCTTCCCGCTCGGCAACTTCCTCCTCGAGCTTCCCCTCGAGTTTCCCTGCCCCGAAGATCCTCGCTCTTACTGGTACTTGGTGCTCAACGCGGCCTACATCTCTTGGACTGGGACCAAGGAAGAAAGTCTCACCAGAATTTATCGCAAAGGAACACCGATGCCAAGCACCACAAGCGCCGCCATTCTGCCTCTACCGTCGCAGAATACATCATCACTGCGGTACACCGCTATCTACCGATCTCTCTGAATTCTAGATTTGTGAGTCGCGTGATGGAAGATCGATTTGGCACTTGGAGGCTGACCGAACTTTGTGACACTGTATCAGTCTGGTCCGCGCCGGTGTCACTTGTCATCTCTTGCCTTCTTCCCACTACCACCGCACCAACTCACTTTCAAAGAAGCAACTTTCAATCTTACAATGGCTCGACTCAACTATATTATTCTCCCCGAGTAAGTCGCAACTACCGCTCGTAGTTGTCTCGAGCAGTAACTCATGGTGTCCTTTCAATGTAGACGTCCTCTGGATGGTCCAATTTACCGGAAGGGCTGGAGGTCTGTGAAGCCCAGTTCCACTGGCATTGGGCAAGTGGTGTTAGCCGCATATCATCTATTAACTCACCTCTCCTTACTCTGTTTAGCGCGGCCGCCGTCCTAGCGGCTAAGAGGCGAATGCGTGGGGATGTCAGAGCTCGGGGTAAGTCATCTTTGCTGAATATATATATGTGACTCACAGCTCGTAGGACACAACGCCGTTGTACACACGAATGCTGGTCCGCCTCCTACTGGCTCAAGAAGGGCAGAAATGCCAGTGCTAGATACAGACGTAGTCATGTTCGAGGATGACTACATTTATTACCCTCCAATCATCGCCGGCTATGTTCCTGTCTTTCATGGGGACGGCATGGAGATCGACTCAGAAAATTCATCAAGACCGTCCAACCCACCGCATGGCGTTACAGCAGCATCTCACGACGGAATCCCTCTACAAGCAGCCCCAGCTGGAAACGATCATGACATCCCCAGAGAACGTCCTCAGATCAATCCGGACAACATCGCAGGAACGCATCACAATAACGCCCTTGACACTCAGGTCGTGCCGGATGTTGTTGCTAACAATGTTGACCCCGGAACTCCTCATAAGCCTGATATCAAGCGATCCTATACCAGTACTGGTCCAGGTCCACAAGCCATCGACGACATCTTTGGCGAAAATCTCAATGCAGCGGCTGGCAGCACTACTCCATGGCTCATAAGCCTGATATCAAGCGATCCTATACCAGTACTGGTCCAGGTCCACAAGCCATCGACGACATCTTTGGCGAAAATCTCAATGCAGCGGCTGGCAGCACTACTCCATGGTCCCGCGATACGAACAGGAACTGTTGTGGCAAGGCTCCCGAACACACTTGACAACCATGGAGTAGTGGCTCCAGCTGCTGCGTTGAGATTTTCGCCAAAAGATGTCTCTACAGCTGCGGACCGCATTGACAAGGAGTTCATCGACAACAGTTGCAGGAGATCGGGTATAATATACTTTAGCAAGGAATGGATCGTCTTGCCCGATAAGAACAGGACTGTTGTGGCAAGGCTCCCGGAACACACTTGACAACCATGGGGTAGTGCTGCCAAAAAAAGTTTGAAAATGCAAGGTCACGCTGCTCATTGAGAACCTCATTCCGAACCATAAAAGAGGATGTGCGATGCGCATACGTCGCAGTGCGGACCTGTGCTACTTGACAGGAGGTTATTCGACAACTATAGTATTGCAGGGTAATATCGAGGGTATAGGATATAGCTTGTATGCGC
>JAENRT010000010.1:453705-487075 GCA_032173475.1 Amanita phalloides | reverse complement strand
GTAATATACTTCAGCAAGGAATGGATCTCTTGCTCGATACAAACGGGACTGTTTGGCAAGCTCCGGAACACACTTGACAGCCATGGAGTAGTGCCACAGCTGCTGCATTGAGATTTTCGGCAAAGATGTCATCAACGAGCTGCGGACCAGCATTGAGAGAAGGTTCATTGACAAACATTTGCAGGAGGAATCGAGTATAATATACTTCAGCAAGGAATGGATCGTCTGCTCGATATGAATGGGACTGTTGTGGCAAGCTCCGGAACACACTTGACAACCATGGAGTAGTGCTGCCAGCTGCTGCGTGAGATTTTCGCCAAAAGATGTCGTCTACGAGCTGCGGACCAGCATTGACAGGGGTTCATCAACAACAGTTGCAGAGATCGGGTATAATATACTTTAGCAAGGAATGGATCATCTTCCCCGATACGAATGACTGTGTGGCAAGTTCCGGAACACACTTGACAACCATGGTGTAGTGCCGCAGCTGCTGCATTGAGATTTTCGCCAAGATGTCGTCTACGAGCTGCGGACCAGGCATGACAGAGTTCATCGACAACAGTTGCAGGAGATCGAGTATAATATACTTTAGCAAGGAATGGATCATCTTCCCCGATACGAACAGGACTGTTGTGGCAAGGTTCCCGGAACACACTTGACAACCATGGAGTAGTGCTACCAGCTGCTGCGTTGAGATTTTCGCCAAAGATGTCATCTACAAGCTGCGGACCTGCATTGACAGGAGGTTCATCGACAACAGTTGCAGGAGATCGGGTATAATATACTTTAGCAAGGAATGGATCGTCTTGCCCGATAAGAACAGGACTGTTGTGGCAAGGCTCCCGGAACACACTTGACAACCATGGGTAGTGCTGCCAGGCGCTGCATTGAGACTTCCGCCAAAGATGTCGTCTACGAGCTGCGGACCGGCATTGACAGGAGGTTCATCGACAACAGTTGCAGGAGATCGGGTATAATATACTTTAGCAAGGAATGGATCGTCTTGCCCGATAAGAACAGGACTGTTGTGCAAGGCTCCCGGAACCACACTTGACAAGAAGATGATCCATTCCTTGCTAAAGTATATTATACTCGATCTCCTGCAACTGTTGTCGATGAACCTCCTGTCAATGCTGGTCCGCGGCTCGTAGACGACATCTTTGGCGAAAATCTCAATGCAGCAGCTGGCGGCACTACACCATGGTTGTCAAGTGTGTTCCGGGAACCTTGCCACAACAGTCGCATTCGTATCGGGGAAGATGATCCATTCCTTGCTAAAGTATATTATACCCGATCTCCTGCAACTGTTGTTGATGAACCCCCTGTCAATGCTGGTCCGCAGCTCGTAGACGACATCTTTGGCGAAAATCTCAACGCAGCAGCTGGCAGCACTACTCCATGGTTGTCAAGTGTGTTCCGGGAGCCTTGCCACAACAGTCCCATTCATATCGAGCAAGACGATCCATTCCTTGCTGAAGTATATTATACTCGATCTCCTGCAACTGTTGTCAATGAACCTTCTCTCAATGCTGGTCCGCAGCTCGTTGATGACATCTTTGCCGAAAATCTCAATGCAGCAGCTGGTGGCACTACTCCATGGCTGTCAAGTGTGTTCCGGGAGCCTTGCCACAACAGTCCCGTTTGTATCGAGCAAGACGATCCATTCCTTGCTGAAGTATATTACACTCGATCTCCTGCAACTGTTGTCGATGAACCTTCTCGCAATGCTGGTCCGCAGCTCGTTGATGACATCTTTGGCGAAAATCTCAACGCAGCAGCTGGCAGCACTATTCCATGGTTGTCAAGTGTCTTTGACGAAGACGAGAGTCCTGTTCAACTCACATCTGACTCACCTTGGGGCAGCCGCAGCGGTAACCGTATTGGAGATCTTGGCGACACCGAAGAGGAAGCAGACGACGCAGCGGAACCAGTCACCGACATACACAATATTACTACTCAACTCTTTCTCGGATTTGCTTTTGTATCGATTTCTGGGCTATTCTTATTTTCTTCGCTATCTTAAGGCTATGGACCCTCTTAATGGCTCTTTGATGCAAAACAGACAAAAACGAAAAAAAAGACAAAAACGAAAAAGACACATGAAAAAAGACAAACAAAAAAAAGATACGCGAAAAAAAGACAAAAAACGAAAAACAACCAAAAAAATCAATCAATCAAGCTAGGCGCTCGTTCGTTTCAATCTGCTCAACCTGGCTACTAGCTATCGGGTACTATTTCTTTCAACTATCACAGTGCATTCTGGACTTCCGTTGGCTTCATCCCGTGTAATTCAAGATATCAGTACTATCAGTAACACAACGACAACAATTCAAAAAACGAACAAAGAACAAAAGCGATATAAAATAAAAAAATAAGGAAAAATGAAAAGCAACGATGAATAACGACCAAGACAACAACGACGAGTACACCAAATACATACTGAAAAGGAAAAGCAAAATCGATTACCATGAGAAGGCACCGTACGCGCATTGATGCAAGAAAAAAAGAGTAATGTGCAAAACGAAATATTGCATAATCAAAATAATGTTTTAGCGATTCGTGGTTATCCTCTCGGAATTAATTTACAGCATATAGACTCGTCTTCAGGAACATATTTATACACCTATATCGTTACCTTCAGACTTATAACTTGGAATAAATTACAAAAACATGTTTCTGTCAAATCATACGGCGTGGTTTATACTGAAAAAGACATGAATTCAACCTAGGGTACATGGTGGCGGCAACTTGGTGCCGTCATCAGTGACTGACTTGCGAACTCTTGCCAAGTGCGCTGCTGCGTCAGTCCTATTCTGAGAAAATACCATCCTTTTACACAAGTCGACAGGACTCATATACGTTCTAGCAAGTTGAACAATAATGTGTTGAAATGAGGAGGTAAAAGCAGCAGGCAGCAGGAAGCGGCACTGTATAGTTCGCCAACGTGCCTGAGATGGGAACGACATCCTTCATGTTGAGTTCAGTATAGGGCATGGGCAGGAGAAGGAGCCTATGTGAGGTCATATAATGCTGCTTGGGGTCGGAGATAGAATCTACGAGCGGCCTGTGAATAATACTCGGATATAGGAAAGCCCATGGCAAGGTAGATTCGTCCACAGGTATCAATCCGGCACGATGGACCAGCTGGGTGTCTGGGACAAGGAAAAAACGACTCTGGGACCGTTATCAGTTAGGAACAATGAACCAGGTGACATAGTCAACATACCACGCTTATCACCAGGGGATAGTTCAAGCGGCGTATGAGATGCGTCTCCCACTCGATAAGAGCAACACGATTGGCCTTGCAGCTCTGTAAGAACTCGATGACGGCCGATATGGTGATATAGGGTGAGTGTACACAAGCAATTATGGAGGAACTTCAATAATAGAGGACGGAGAGGACCCAATCCTGATCGGGACACCAATGCCAAAGTTGATATGAACGGTGGGTACGATAGGGCGACCAGTGGGTGAGTACGCACAGGCCGACTGAACGACTTTACGTATCGCCTGGAATGATGATGGTGCTAAACCTTAGGCCTTAGTTATGACGTTTAAAATTATCAGTTCCAAACCGGACATGCCAGTGGCCGTCAACGCGCCAGGTCGTTTTTTTGGTATTTTTCTGATTTTGATCTTTTTTTGTGCGTTTTGTATGTGACGCCGGGTACCATTAAAGTGCTATAGAATATCTAGAGACAAAAACGAGACAAAAACGAGGACAAGTCAAACCTTTTTTTGTGTTTTGCGTGGGTATATTCAGCCTTATACTGTAATGGAATTTCTTCCTCAACCTCAAACCTGTACAAAGTGTGCTGGGTACTTCACATGACTTCCGCTGAGAAAGAGATATTAACGTCTGTTGCAATAGAAGAATAGAAGCTTATGAGAAGATCCCCTGTTTTTAGGCGTTTTGTTCCGTTTTGCATTCCAAGGATGAAAAAAAGTGTAAGCGTTTCTTTGTTACCTACCATTATTCGGCTGGCAGTGGGACCTGAAAAGTTGGGACTCAAGTCCTGTGAACGCGCGTCAAATGGAGGCCGCTAATGATGTGATAAACAGTGTGTACACTTAGCTAAAGCCGGTTCCCAGTCCAGTGCCCAGAGGACCTACGGTTAGCAAAATAGAGGCCAAGGGAGATAAGGAACGGTGATAATTTGATATCGCTATAAGATGGCTGATTCGATAATGGGTGACTTCCCGTCGCCGTTGAAATATCAGATCTTGGTCTAAATGCTTGTAAGCGAGTGATGGCCGGGGAGCCGAGGTCCAGATCTCACGATACAAACTCCGCCATCAATTTTGCCAGGTCATCCAAACGAGCGTCTGTAAGACCCCTCCCGACCCCTCTTCCAGGCTAAAGCTGACACTCCAGATGTTAAGCGAGCATATTTCACACTCCGCGGCTATGTTCCTCGAGTCGCAAATTGGACGTTGCGAGGTGTGTTGTCTCTTCTTACTCGTAGTAGTTTGCACGAGGGTTTGGAAGCAGATGGGAACGACAAAGGTATTGCCGGCGTTTATGGCGGCGTTGCGTGCGTAAGCGATGAGATTCTTCAATTCCGTGGAATACAAGGAGCCCTGCAGCAAGCCCTAAGGACTCGAGCTGCTCCTCAGCATCATCCTCCTCCTCTTCAAGGAGATACTGCTGGAAACGCAGCAGGGTTTGAACGTCAAGCATGATGATGCTGTATCTTATCAGTAATCGTGATCTATATACTAGTACTAGTGGTAATAAATTTAAAACATGGTCACGGTTTGAAATATCAGATTCAGAAGTAGCCGAAATGCCGACAGGCACAAGTCTGGAACAAATCTATACTTTTAAAGGCGACGGGAAGTCACCCAATTTCGATTGAAAACAGTTCTGCATCGGTCAGATTCGGTCTGCCATGCCTGTCGTAAGCCCCGCTTCCCTCCCTTTTCCATTTGGTCTGTATTCCACTCCCGTCACTTGAGTTGACACTGAATGCTACTTTGTAGGCAAACTTCAAGTAAGGCGGTCGGCAGGGCCTCATTTTTTTCCACTCTTTTCTGCTTCTCTGTCAATCGGGCTGACATTGGACGATATTCTGCAGGCGAACGTCAAGCAAGGCGGGCGGCGGGGACTCTTTTTTCCGCAAAGGACGCTTCTTGATTAACTCATCTCTCGTAGCCTTTAGGGTATGCACCATGCGACTTTCGTTCTCAAGCTCTGTTTTCCTTCGGTTCGTATACTCATTTTCCCTCTCCCATCAGTCGAGCTGACACTGCTGCAGACGAATGCCAAGCAAGGCGGGTGGCGGGACCAACTATTTCATTCATTTTTCGTGATTTGATGCTTTTTTATACCTCCCTTAGCCATTAGGGTACACACCAGGCAACTTTCATTCTCACTTCTTGCTCAAATTTATCGTTCTCAGGGGACGGTCCCGTTATATGCAACTTCAAAAGGTTTAAAACCCCCAAAAGATCGGACATATGTTTCTGCATCGCCTTCTTCTTCCTTAATATTTCTACAGACGCTACCGTATTCTTTTGCACGGCAGAAACTGTTCCCAGCCTCTTCCATTATCGATATATTCGCTGTGAGAAACATGGAAAAAAAGTTGAAAATGCATATAACCATCAAAAGAGGCATGGACGTACTTTCATTTATCACAGGCGGTGGTCGTAGCCGGGCTGGCCATTCTGAAGAGATCCACGCAAACGCACAAACCTCTGACAGCGGCAGGTCATGAGTTGGCGGATTCACTTGATGGTGCGTCGCCATCACCGAGTGGCTCTCTTTAACAGGCGCGGAGTACATGAACAAAATCAAGATGAATTCGACCTGGCCATGTTCCCGGTTAATGATGGAAACCGTGAACGACCAGTCTACTGGCCAGGGCTGGTCGTTCATGGTTTCCTGACTATGATACATTCCTACAATACATTTTTCTCTCGCCCCATTTTTGACGATACCGTACGATACACTTTTACCCCTTTCTCCCGAGAGAAGGTGAGGTAATCCCTTGCAGATCCCTTTTCCCTCCTGGGCTTACGACCCTCGAAAATCACGTTATATCTGTCGGATGTTTACGTGATGACTCGGTGGCATTCGGTTTGGTGGTGTCCAGGACGCGGCGAAAATTCAGCCGCATCCAATCTTGGGACGAAAAATCTTTACTTATGTCTGCCAACGGGTGGAAGAATACTAAAGAAAGCACTATACGCCTGAACCAATTACTGGATTCCCCACGGTCTTCATTGGATCATTAGCAGTGTCTGCTCTTCCTTGAGGCAAGTGCCAGCACGGTGACTAAGCTAAGCAGCCGATGATACTGTTCGGTATTAACCTTTGCATTCTCAACTTCATATGTTCGAAAGATGATGAATACGGTGGCAGGGAAAAGCTTTATACGGATGGTTTATATATATTGCTCAGTTCGGCTTGTTCATACTTGCTCGCCATCATGCAGAACAGGTATGTTTGGCGAGGCTTCTCGATGTAAACAAGCTCATGCCAAACCCTCACGCTGCAGTTCTCTTATTCGCGCCGCGCTCCTTCGCTTACAGTGTTGGGGATATGCGTAAGAACTGAGCCGCCCAATGACGTTTGTGAATGGAGACTTTCCAGACCCGCTTGGAAGTACTTGATTCAGAGAATTCAGATCGTCACTGTCAGCGGGGGTTTTCTGGGTTTGCCCTCGGCATTGGTGAGAATGGCACACCCGTCTGATTGCTCATCTTTCGTCGCTCGCTGAAGCTAAGATCCGCCCAGTTACGTATTGTTCAACATTTCACTTGCTTTTTTCAAACAAACGATTACGGAACACGTCCCTTTGAGCCGACTCAGGGTCGGTTTAGCGTTTACTTATATGGGCCACCATAATGTGGCCTCGCTGTTCTGGCTTGGCCATCTGGTTCGTCTTTTGTCGTCGTCAGGGCCGTCGCATACGTGACCTCGTCGTCTGTTCGCGTTCCGAAATTAATGGCGCGAAATTGTCCCAACCTCCTTACATATGGCTTCTGTTCCGACGCGTCTTGCGGCTTGAACCACAACATACTCACATGCGCCCACTGCGGGTTCGTCACGTCAAGCGCGGCATTTTACAAGTCACTTATGCAAGGGAAGAAACATCGCAACTGCATTGCGTGTCGCAATATCACGCTATTCTGTCCGGTGTGCAAGAGAAACATTGGAAGCGGAGGTTGGGTACCTCATATACGTGGTCGGCCGCACCACATCGAGGCTGCCCGACAAGACGTATCTCCGAATGTTGCTCCGCAGGAAGGTACAACGTCCGAAACCGAGACATACTGTGACATGTGCCGCATCGCTGTCCGTCAGTCGGACTGGGAACGCCATATTGGGGGTCCAAAACATCAGAAAAGAGAGAAATATATTTCTTTCAAGGCCGCATTGGACGAGGTGGAGAAGGACAAGAATGGGCTCATGACCGAGGGAGACTTTGACTTCGGCATTGTCGAGCCGAATATCGCTGCATGCGGCACCCGTCGTGCTGCCAAGATACGGTTGACTACTCCTTCCACAAGGATTGCCATGATTTCCCATCGTCTCGTATCTTCCATAAACGGGAAAGATGATGTTGACCTAATGTAGGTGTGGTAACAAATTGATCAAGTCAGTTGACACACCTGTTGAACAGGTTTGAAGTTACGGTTGAAGGTGCTAGCCGTAATATCACAACTATCACACCTATCACTGTCCAAGTCACTTTCAGGCAGAAACATATAGGCCGATACCAAGATAGGGTTGAAATGTTGTTCGAGGATGTTCAGTTGAACAAGCGCTTCATTATTTCCAAGCCCTTATATGCTATTGTGGGCAGTAAAGCTGACCATGAAACTCTCAAGCCAATGACGCCTTATACTGTGCGGCCACGAACAACGCGAGAACCAGAACTCAAGGTCGTCGAAGGCGTCCCGCCTCCATCAACACGGGCCGTTCCTTATATTGGAAAACTTCCTCTCGCGCTCATTCCTTCTCACCTGCTGGCAGCCTTGTCGTCTGGAACGACAGGTGACATCATAAGAAGAGTGCGACGAACGTACCTTGCCAGGGAATTTAATTCGGAAACATATGCGAGGTTCTTTAAATACCTCTTATGGATTGAAGAATACCGGTCCGAGTAAGTCGATCCAGTGGTTGCTTTCGCGACCGATACTGATTTGTGCAGGCGGGATCTGGAGCGGTACGACATGACCAACGTAACACTCGCACCGCACCGCCCGTACTATTAGTAAGCATTCTCTGTTCAAGCCACTTTTGTTGAAATGACGGGAATACAGCTTAGAGGTGCCTGGTTTGGCAGAGAAACGTCCTAGCGTCTTGATCGGTAAATGACTTTTGCATCGAGACATGTTATGCTGCTGACTATTATTAGGTGACAGAATTCTTGTCCAGCGAACGGATGCTACTAAGGGACATTGGTTTTCTGGCGCTGTGCATGTCGTACGACAGCGAGAAGTTGGCCTTCGATTCCGCGAGTCTTTCTCGGGGTGGAGGTTAGGTCAGACGTACAATGTCCGATTCAAGTTAAATCGTTTGGTTTTGCAAAGACAGCATATGGCGATGGACACAGCCTTTTCTCAGGACCGGGTCCTATTCCCGGAACGTGGGCATATCCAATCTCCAAGATTGACGAATTCCCAAATCAAAGCATTTAACCCGCTAATCCAGAAGAACGCGGTGCAACTACGGGCAGTCACTACGATTGTGAATAGCCCTCCTGGCTCTATTCCCTTCATCATTTTCGGACCGTACGTATAAGCCATCGTGAGACTGGTTGGGACGTACTGACGTGACGTGGCGGATGACAGGCCAGGTACCGGAAAGACGATTACTATCGTAGAGGCCATTAGACAAATACTGACGTATCCAAACGCCAGGGTGTTGGCATGCGCCCCAAGCAACTCGGCTGCCGACATCATCGTGTCCCGATTGAGCGTCGCACTGAACCCTGATGAATTATTCCGTTTCTATGCCCCTTCCCGGTCCAAGGAACACGTATCCGTAGACATTTTACGGTATAGCTGTGTGAAGGACAATGGTTCCTTTGGCACACCGGTCATTGGGAGAATGAGACGTTTCCGCGTTGTGATCACGACTTGTGTTTCCGCTTCTGTTGTATCTGGAATTGGCCTTCCTCGGGGGCATTACAGCCATATTTTCATCGATGAAGCAGGTCAAGCAACTGAGCCCGAGGCATTTGTGGCAATCAAGACAATGGCGGACAATTTGACCAACGTTATCCTTTCGGGGGACCCCAAGCAGCTCGGACCTATCATCCGCTCGACAGTTGCGCGCGTGTTGGGCCTGGAGAAGAGCTACCTTATGCGGCTGATGGAGCGTGACGTGTATGAGGTCAAGAAAGGACATGTCGTAAAGTGAGTTGTGCTCTGCTTCTTGACGTGCCGCATTGAGCTATTCTAGCATTGTGAAACTAGTTCAAAACTTCCGATCACACGGGGCAATTCTAAAATTCCCAAATGAACGATTCTACGGTGGCGATCTGGAAAAATGTGCCGATGCTAGTGTTACAGATGCCTACGTTAGTTCAAGTCTGTTACCTGCCAAGGAGTTCCCCGTTATATTCCACGCTGTTGCGGGAAGAGATGAGCGCGAATCACATTCACCATCGTTCTTCAATATAGATGAAGCGATTCAAGTCAAGGCGTATGTGCAGGCTCTGCGCGGAGACCGGCGGACCCGAAGCAGTAAGTTTAGAGTTAGTATTGATATCCGTCCACAACTCGATCCACAGCGGAGAACGATATCGGCATCATAACGCCGTACAATGCGCAGTGCTTGAAGATCCGTGCCGTGCTGCGAGGAGTAGCAGACGAGATTAAGGTCGGAAGTGTAGAAGAGTTCCAGGGACAGGTAGGTAGTTTCTTGTGTGACCGTTAGTCGGTTAACGGTCGTATCCAGGAACGCCAAGTTATTATCATATCTACGGTTAGGAGCAGCCGGGAATTCGTCGAGTATGACCTTCGGCATACCCTCGGCTTTGTGGCGAGTCCTCGACGGTTTAATGGTGAGTACGCGACAGCCTCGTGCCCCGTGGATTTCAGTAAATTTAGATTAGTGGCCATAACCAGGGCGAAATCGCTTCTGATTATTGTTGGTGATCCGCATGTGCTATCGCTTGACCCCCTGTGGCGTTCATTCCTGAACTACATTTATAATCAGGGGGGCTGGGTTGGATGTGGACCGAGTTGGGATACGCAAGAACGAGTGGATGAGCAGGGTGGGTACGACAAGAAAATGCAGACCAAAGGGGAAGTGGATATGAGGGAGTATTCGCTGCGGATTGAGGGTCTCACGGTTTCAGGGATGGATGGGGAAGACCACGATGCGAATGTGGACCGACCGTGGAGAGAGGCGGAGTGATGGTTTTGATAACTTAATGGGATAGAATCTGCTTTGTGATTGTTCCTCTGGAATCTGTTACTTCAGATCACGTGACCTTGTGTGCCTGAATAGAGAAAGTGCTAAATTGTTGGACAGCAGCTCCCACAAACTTGCCTGTCTCCCATGCCCGTCGCCGCTGCCAGGCGCGTCTTCTCAAACGACGACCCCCTTGACTCAGTCATGCTCCCCCCGCCTGATGAGTCACCCCAGGACCGCCAGCTCAGGCTAGCGCGCGAGGACGAGGCCAGAAAAGTTAGTCAGGCCATTGACGCTTCCATCAAGGCCGAGCGCCAGGCCCGCAGGAAGAAGCGCGTCGTCAGATTGCTCCTGCTGGGCCAGAGCGAGTCGGGTGAGGCAACGATATCCACCTCTTATTCCCCCATCTCTTGATAATTGGCTATATGCAGGCAAATCGACCACTCTCAGGCGTGAGTATGCCGTCTGCACCGATAAAGCACTCTTGTCACCTGCGTGCTCTTAGAGTTTCAACGTCTATACACCCCCACTGCTTTTCGTCAAGAGCGTATCCTGTGGCGGGCAGTTATACAGCTCAATATCGTACGTTCCATAAGGATCATTCTCGATGCCACTTCTACCCCTACATCTCCGACCACTTCGCCATATGCCTCTCCAAAAATGAAAGCTCGGGTTCCGCGTGTATCTCAAAACTCTGATTCAAGCACAAGCAAAAACGGCGAGTCGTCCCGGGCAGTGGAAACCTCGTTTCGGATATCTAGAGGCGAGTATGACGTGGACTCTGATTCGGAACGCGGCGGGCACCGTTCCAACCGCTCTTCAGCCCTACCCGGAGTACACTCCCCGCTTGATGTGCTAAAAGGCCGCCTTGCACCGCTTCGTCACGTAGAAGCTTTTTTAATCGCAAAGATTGTGCCACCTAACGAGGATGAACCGACACAGTTGGTCGGCCCGTCCCAGCCTGGTCGCCCCTCTCCACAAGTTTTTCCCGCGTTGCCATCTCACGTCACACACCCCTCACACCACCGCCACGCTTCGCAAAATGGACCTTCACCCTATGATCAGGAAGTTTTCGTGCGTGCAAATCGCGGATGGAAAGGTGCACTCGCGCGTGCCAGGGTAAAAAACTCGAGCGAAAGTGACGAGGGATCAAACAGACGTGCAACGAGCCTCGGAGATGTGGGTGCGGAGACCCCCGATGAAGCCCAGGAGGTCTTACACGCCTGTCGAGATGACATGATCCAATTGTGGAATGACGAGAACGTGCGTGATATTCTGAGGAGAAAAAAGATGCGTCTGGAAGAGAGTTCCGGTTTGTGAGTTCTACCACGTTGCAGTGCCCCCTGCATATTTTCTGATCCATATGCCAGTTTCCTAAATGATTTGGAACGTGTAGCATCCCTGCGATATGTGCCATCTGATGGTCAGTCTCCATCTAGTTCTTTACAGGCATCTACCCCTAATGTAATACAGATGACGTGTTAAGAGCCCGACTAAAGACTGTCGGCGTCTCCGAGTACAAATTCACAATGGAGGTGTCATTGGGCCGGGATTACGGTGCCGAGTGGCGTATCATTGACGTCGGGGGTAGCAGAAGTCAGGTTTGTTGGAGCCATTAAGCGATTGATATCCGCTAACCGTGACATATGTAGCGCCGTAAGTGGTTTCCCATACACGAGTCAGGAACGGCTTGATATAAATATCTGTTACTCGCGGCAGCCACCTGGGTGCCTTTTTTCGATGACGGTATGCAGATCTCATTGTACCTGTCACAATACTCAAAGATGGTAATCAGTGGACGCTATCATCTTCCTTGCACCTTTATCGGGCTTTGATCAAGTTCTCGTCGAAGATCGGTCTGTTAATAGGCTTGTAAGATCTTGAATGGAACGATGACGAACGATCCTCATAAGATATGATAGGAAGACTCCGTGTTATTGTGGAAAGACGTGTGCTCAAACAAACTTCTCGCGGAAGTGGAACTCGTCTTGTTCCTGAACAAGTGCGATATATTTGAAGCGAAACTCAATTCCGGGATTAGGTCGGCGGCTTTAATTTTGTGTCTTTTCAGGCACCCATTCACACCGAATCATTGATAGATTGACAAAATATGTTCGAAGTTACGGCGATAGGCAAAACGACTTTGAGACCGCTAGTAAATGTGAGAAAGAATTATATCTCGGGTTATCCCTGTGCTCGCCTGACTTTGATCTAGATCTGAAGGGCAAGTTCGGCGCCATTCATAGGGAGTACTCTCCCCGTGCACGCAAGTTTTATGCGTTTTGCACGTCCGTGACGGATACGACGACAACGGCCGGCATCATCGCCAGTGGTACGTTTGCGTCTTCTCTAGCTTTTCGAAACCGAGCGTATTCATCGGTGCCATTCCTTGTTCTTATTCTCCTCCAGTTCGCGACATGGTTATCAGACGAAATCTGAAACAGTCGAAGATGATGTAAAAAAGATCTAAAACTACTTTTAGGACTCTGGATACGCTTTTATAAACGATGGTCCGGTCGACCCGTCATCTCAACCGCATTTATATGTATGGCATTTGCACACGTCCTTCCTTTGCCCCCTTTATCTCTTGTTTTAGCACCCATACCTAGTACCCATCTACCACGTCGCATAATACCTGTCGTCAGTTATACCTCGTGCTTGTATCTACTAACCATATACGTTTAGTACGAAAATTTGATGCCAATTCATGATTCCGGTTTTGTTTGACATGAAGACTACCTGGCAGCGGGCGTGAACTTGACACGTGTACGAGGAGGTCGGATATCCTGGAAGCGAAAAACGTTATGGGTCCAGCTCAGGATCGAACTGGGGACCTTCTGTGTGTGAGACAGAAATCATAGCCACTAGACCACAGAGGGACGGCGATTGAGTGATTCCTCATCACTCGGGTGGTCTGCGAACCCTGCGGCAGCAGAAAGCTCCACAGATAATGATTAATGAACAGCACGCCTCGTTAACTTGACACGTGTACAAGGGGGGGGGTCGGAAACCCTGGAAGCGAAAGCCCAAAATCGAATTAAGGACCTTCTGTGTCACTTTGACCAGCTTGATGGCAGCGGCTATCTGGCCATGACTGAAGTACGTTTGCCGAAACGTACATCTCTGTGTACGTCTGTCTTACACACATTGGGGTTCGGTGGTCTAGTGGTTATGATCTCTGTCTTACACACAGAGGGTCCCCAGTTCGATCCTGGGTCGAACCATTGCTTTTTTCCTCCCTCTCCTTCCTTATGGATAATCTCTTACACGCGAGCATAAATCATAAAGAACAAAATTGCTCGTAGAGACTAAATTACGTCTTTTCAGTCCATGATGGTAACTGTATTAATGTGTAACGTGTGACAAGGTAAGCAGCGGGTATGTGCAGTCGCTAACATAATTATTACATGGTCGCGATGGCGCTGGACGTCTATCAGGGAGCATCTAACAAGATCGGACATTTTTGGGATCCGCGAGAGCAAGACGTGGGAAGCCCATCTCATGGTATTCGGGCACCTCCCGTAGGCCGACTGGTTTGAGGAATGGGTAATGGCGAAGTACTATGGCTGCGAGACCCGCTCTGCTGCTGTTGCTGTTGCTGGTGGTGTGGCTTGTGGGGGTGGGTGTGGGGGTGACTGCGGTTATGGTTGTGAATATGATTATGGTTGCTGTTTTGGTGCTGATGGTGGGTGTTCGCCGCTGGCATTTTGTGCAGCTGCGTCCGCTCGTCTGCGTCCCTCTCCTCCTCTGACTCACCCTCTTCCTCGTTCAAACTGTGCAGCCCCATGCTTTCTGCAGGTGTCCGCTCGAGGCCCTCATCATAGGCGTTGAAAAGTGTCGTTGCTTGGTGGCTCCGTTGCAAAGACCCCGAATTTCCGCGCGAATGACCCCGACGGGCGGGTGGAACAGCTGCCGATGCTTCTGCTACGCCGTTCCAACCATCCAGTGACATGCGACCAGAGATGCTAAGGCGGGGGTTCAGCAGCCCGCTGCCTAGTGTTGTATGACCGTTGGGGTCTTCGGTCCTTCTAGAGAGGTTGAGAAGGTGAACACCCAAAAAAGTGACCGCAAACCCGCAGAGGAGGGATACGGCATCGGCAGCATTGGTTGTGTTGAAACCTTTAAATAAGATCAAGGAGGCTATGGCAGTTGCGCTAGAGAAGCCAACATAATACATTGGATTAACACTTTTCAACACATCAGCGAGTAACATAACAACAGAGAGAAGGAAAACCTACACATTGGTGGAAAAAGTGTCCAAAGCCTTGTTAAAGTAATTCATTTGTACAAGAATACAAACTGCCACGACGATGCCAAAGACATATGTGCTGGGATGCGTGAGTTGGTTGTGGCCGCCGAAGGTAAGTTTAATGGCGACACCAAAGCCTTTGATGGCCATGACGGACACGGAACCGACGAGAGAGCAGATAGATATGTATACAAGAGGATTAGTACGGCCGTGTTTTGGAACGACCGAATAGATCATGACGAGGGTGAATACGAGGACCGTGAAGCAGTAAAGCAAAAAGCCTAAAAATAGAGTGTCAGACTACCAAGGTCGAACTGAATGGGTGAGCTTGCCAGGTTGTATAGCGTAGTTTAAAATTTCGTCCACGGTTTCGACCGGTTTGTCTTCTGGTGCATGTAACACGATGATTAAAGATCCGATAAGACATAGAGCGCATCCAAGACGACCAAGGTGTCCTAGTTCTTCGTGTAGTAGAAATGATGCCAACACAGCCCTAACGAGGGTTGATATTTTCCCAGAAAAACGAGTCCAAACGCTCCTCTCACCCGATGATGACACTAAGCGCGCCAAGTGGTGTGATTAAGATTGGTGGGGCAAAGGCATATGCGGCGAAATTGGCGACTGCGATTTAAGGAGGTCAGAATTCATGGATTGGAGCGGAGCCGGGATGGATCATACTTTCTCCCAAGACCACTGCAAGACATAGGTTGTTGGGTCAACAGCACGGACGGTCGACTTGTCGATGATACGCACTTATCACCATCCCAGCCCACCAAATAGGACTCCGAAAGTAAGACAGAGTATCTGAAGCATGGCCATAAGCTGACCGCTCCCCCGCATCGTTCAAGCCCTGCGTGGCAAAACAAAGTGTTACCAGGGAAGTAGATCTACCAGGCGTACAGATGGTGTGACCTTTTTAGTGATGATGAAGCTTGTGCCAATAGCTACCGAGCCGGAGAGGGATAGGATCAGACCAATGTATTTGTCGTCAAGCATGATGTATCCGCTCCGAAGCTCGTGCGTCGATGAGACCGAGGTCGGTGGCGGCTGTGGTGACGGGAGAGGAGGGATGAGGACAACAATACGCAGTCAAAGGTGCCGAAGCTTTACTAACACTCGTGGCAGTGCCACGTGCGCCATGCCTTCACCCTATTAGTCCGGACGAACAATTCTGTTGACAAAGCAGGACACAGCAATACGACTAGACATAATGTACACTAACCACGCTATACAGTAATCATTCAGGGTGTAAAAGAGGTAACTCGTGTTGTGGTATAAAAACTGTATTGTTGCACATACCGAGTTGAATGTTTATTTTGAGTAAATGATAAGTTATTAAACCTTGACGTCTTTACCGTATTGGCACTTCTTGCACTTGAGCATTAACGATGTCGGGTCTATTTTGAACCCTGAGCAAAAGGAGTCCATCGTCCATCGAAACGTCGACGTCTTCAAGCTGGCATGAAAAACACACACAAAAAGAGGAACACCAACACATCACAACACCCGAAAAGAGGAAAGAGACAAGACTGTGTGAACTTGAGCAGACAGACTTATGAATGAACGCGCACTTTTGTGTCAGACGAGACGGCAAACGTTCTTATGAACCTGCCGTACTTCCTCTCTCTCACAATCTTCCCGAGCCCCTGTCCTCCTTCGGAGGCCGAAAACGGGTCTCTCGTCCGACCAGAAACGGTCACTTGCTTTACACCATTGTACACGCAGGAAGAGAGCGTGACCCGGACTTCTTCCCTCCTCACGCCCGGAAGCTCCAGCAAAGCAGTGAATACCTTACTCTCAGGATCAACATACACATCCGCACGGATGATGTAGCTTTTGCCCGGCTGCTCCTCGTGGGCGCTGGGGATAGGTGAGGGCGTGCCTTTGGGATGCTGCGCGGTGGCGGGCCTGTGTATGTTATGTCAGTTTCAACAGAAGCGCGCGCCACGAGAACGTACCGAGAGGATCCAGCACTGACCGTCCGATGGGACGCCGAATGTTTCCGTGAACCGTCTTGCGTCTGTCTCAATGGGACCGTTGGCGTCTTTGAGCCCGTTCCAAGCGCGCTTTGCGGCCTATCATACGGCTTGGCATCATGGTTGCGTGGCCGAGAGGACTTGATGACAAGACCTGAGCTTGACGCCGGTGCAGTCGGGCTAATGCTGGTAGGCGGCGCGGTATCAAAGAACGGCGGACTCAGACGGCTATAATTTAACGTATTTAGTTGCCCTGACCTTCCCTCACGTCCGTGTCCATGGCGCCCAGGCAACTGAGGCGAGGCAGCAGTCTCAATATGCATTTGACTGGGAACTACATGCGGCGCAGGCACTGTTCGTGGATGTGGTGATGCTGTGGGCCCACGTTCATCAAGCTGTATAGTTGGGTACGTCTGTGGCGTCGGCGGATGAGAATGCGGATTTAGAAGTTGCTGCTGCTGTTCTTGCTGCTGTTGCAAAAGATGGCGCTCATACGTGTTCCATTGCGGTAGGTCGACCTCAAGAGGCGTCGTAGGCGTCGTACTGTAGCTTTCACCACCAGCACCAGTGAAATCATAAGGACTTGGGTACGACATGAGGAAGTAAAAATTGGGGAACGCGTGATTGGCATGCTGAGAATTTATATCCCTGTGTTCACAGCTTGTGAGTCACAAGCTGCCCGCTTCCGGCGAACAATGAAGATTCGCAGATCCAAGATGATGACACGACACCACGCATCACCCCGACGCAAGGACCCCGGAGAGTGCTGCGGCCTTCCTAAAATGGAAATTCCCACGCTTCGCGCCGGGTCTCGAGCGCACACGAGGCGCTTAGGCTGTGCATGACCCGTGCGGAGCGCGCATGCCGATGGAGACATTCAGGGATCTAGGACGGATACTAGTCAACTCGTGTACGTTATGCGCCAGTTTAGGAACATTACAATATTATATCAGGAGAACAATGGACATACGAAAAAGCAAAAACTTTGACGGCGATTCGCTCCTGCTCCTCGCCATTGACAACCCCCACTTTGCAGTCTCAACGCTTGTCCTCTCCATTTGTTGCGTCGTCGCCTTCGCTTTCCGCAGCATCAGACACTTCTATTGTGGAAGGTAGACTTTGGCTTCCTGCTCGGCTTCTTGCAATCAGAATCCCCGTCTCCGCAATCCTTGCGCCACGGTCGATACTGCCCCGTCGGCTGACGTTGCCACTGCGACCCCGTAGACTCCCCGTCTCTGCCACGCGTCGATCAATGCTTCCCCGTCTGGCATTGGAGTTTCTGCGGCTGAGCGGCTCAACAGGTGACCGTGAAAGATCTCTGTGGGGCATGTGATACGACACAGTTGGAGAGCCAAACGACGAAGAGAGCGACGGCGGGGGTACAGAAGGGTAAGTCAACGTACGGAATGGTGTCCCCAGCGACATGATAGGATCAGTGTGTAGTGATATGGAGGTGGGCGGGCTGGTCAGGTTTGTATTTGTGCTGATGTAACTTGCAGGGTTGGTTGACGTCACCGGCGAGAACGGAAAAGGAGAGTCCGCTGATGAAGACGGAGAATGTGACAGCGGCGTACTGACCTCGGACGAAATGTTGATGGGGCGGGGAACTTGGGACGAAGGGCGGGGAATGGGCACCCCGTTCGTCCGCCATGCCGACTGAGCAGGAGCGTGCATGACGGACGTGTGAGGCGAGGAGGAAGCCGAAAAGGAAGAGGACCTGTGATGGGTGGGTTGCGAAAAAGGATCGGATGATAGTCCAATCAAATTGTCAACTGACAGACCCAACTTGAGTTAGTGAGACTGAGGTTAGCCCTGAATGACCGTTTAAGAAAAGAACGGACAAACTCGACGGCGGTGCTCAATCAACTCTTCGCGGTATATCTCATTGAGCCGTTTGATTCTGATGTAGTCGCGCTCGGTATCTGCGAGCCTATTTCTCAGCTGTTCGTTCTCCCGACGCATGGCCTCGAACATCGTTTCCATGCTGGGAGAAGCAGGATCTCTTCCTGCCATAAAACTCCGTAGGCCAAATCTAGCGTCCGGAGAGACGCCGTTGGCATTTTGGTTTTGCTGCTGTTGCTGAGCTTGGCGTAGAACAGAAAGCTCGCGAGAGAGACGGTTGACATGAAATTCCGATTCAGCTTCGAGCGAGTTCTCCAGGCTGATCTTCTCCTCTCTCAGCTAGGCACAATATGGACCAGTAGATATTAATGCAAAAAGAAGAGTGCGAACCTGCTCGAGCTTGCGAGACAAAGTATTAATTATGCGCTCTTCCTCGGCCTCGTAAGCGTTGATGAGGTCTTCCTGACGAGTGTGGGGGTTTGAATAGCGCCTAATGGGAGGCGAGAGCGACATGATGGTTCAGGCGGAGGACGAATGGCTCGCCAGGCCGTCAGGTGAGCGGATGGGGTTTTACGTATGGTACATAGGGTCATCCGATCCGCCTATTCAACCCCCACTAGAACTACCTCCAACTTTCCTTCCTCCTCAAGCACGGGGAAACACACCCGCTTTAGATAGTACTCCGTTGCCTCGTGCAGCCGCGCGGGGTATTCCGTGATATTTAATCTCACCTTTTCAATCTGTCCCCCCACATATTCATGGAAAACAGATGAAAAAAGGTGCCAGCTGAATCGCCTCAGAAGAATGTCCTCCGGCAGCCCAATGAACGTCCTCGCTGCCCGCCCGCGGTCAACACCCACCGTCCATGACAGCTCCTTTAACCAAGTCGCCGACGACAGCTGTGGGAACAACGTCAGGATAAACGCTTGGACGAATGGCTGCCCGTCAGGGTCATATCGGTTCTCAACGTGAAGGGAGCGCATGTTGGTGCATGTGCTGAGGTTGATGACATCAAGAATCTCTGGATCTGCGGGGCAACATTTAAGCACATCGCCCGTCTGACGTGTGGAACACTGGCTCACCACATACGCCATTTACGAGCGATAGATGAAGCTGGGAAAGGTTCGGTCCCACGACTTTAAACAATTGTTTGACAAGCAGGATCGTCTCAAAATCGATAGCAAGGTTGAGCCGGAGCGTGTCAATCGTCGGCGCAACTTCGCGGTTCAGAAGCCACCGCAAGACGTGCTTCTGTGCTGACGGGCCGATGTCGAGAACGGGGATATGACGGATGTTCCGCGAACAGGGTGATGGCAAACCCATATCCACATCAAACCAGTGGCTCTTGGAAACCGTAAACTTCTCGAGCGCTGGTAATGACGACATGAGCGAAAAAAACTCTGCGGAGCTGTTGCATAGTAGTTGTTCGACCTGCACCTCCTGCACGCCATGCAAGCCATTGGCCATCCTCCAAAACTCGGTGGGGATCGCCGAGTCGCATACGCTTTCAAACGAAAGTCGCTTCAATAGGTGAAGCCGCTCCCGCAGTGGTAGGACGTCGGGTGTCGGCTCCTCCTTCCGCGATGCAGCTACAAGATGTGTGCAAAGATCGCTGACTACGACTTTGTCAGATATCGTCAGGCTACGGATAGCCTCTGCGATAGTTCCATAAGCCGCACAGAGCAGATGGATGGCCGCCTTGATCTCGTGCGGAAAGAGCGTAACATCTGCGAATAGCAGCCGCCGACTGGCAGGCACTAGTGCCGAGTTTGCCATACTGCATGAGAGGAGTGTCGCTTTGTCACCCTCCAAATAGCCGATAACCTCTTCAAGCATTTCCTGGGGTAACTGTATGCCCATGATGCTAACTATAGCATGATGCAATATCAGCAAACATATGTTCGTTGTATAGTGCACCCACCAACCTGCTACGAACGAAAAACGTCGAGGTGGGGGAACCGAAGGAGGAATCGTAGAAACTGAGGTTGATAAGGCCTGCTGACACTTCATATACGGAATCCAAAAAGGGAGGAGCAAAATTAATCCCCTCAAACGTTGCGTTATCGTTGAGCTAATAACAAGGGTCAACGAAAGGTTTGACACATGAGGCACGATGGGGCGCCGCACCTTTATAACGGGGAGGCAATGGACCCGATGTAGAGATGTCCCCTTCGCCAACGCATGGCTGATTAAGACGACTATACGCACCGAATGGTTTGCTTTTTCTCTCCATCTCAAACGCAATCGAAGGGCGCTAGCAACTCAACCCAAGAGCTCCTTGTGGTTCTTATCAAATGAGGTTGAGCGCTGGCATGTCGTGTGATGTTTGGGACAAAGGATCAATCAGCTGCATTAGCAATCAGGCATCCTGCCAGAATCCAATGTCATTGGCTCCGCAGCATCGCCGGATCAACCCGGCCACCTGCACTCTAAGCCAGGGAGGCAGGAATGTTATCTTGTGCAGGTGCGATGCTTATCCCCGCAGTATCCTGGTACACTTGCGTCCCTTCCAGAACTGGTTGCCTTGAACGTTGGTGTTGGGTCACTTATCGCAGGAGCGGGAGGAAAACCGTCGCAAGAACTGAAGATGATGGGCAGAAGCAAGCAGAGGTTGGAGCGTAGCCGAGGTCCTCCCGCAGTTCTGATACGAGTCTAAGGCATCGTTGATTCTAAAGAGAACAACAAAAACAATTAAGCATAGAATAACCCCATCCACCGTACTCGACATTAAAAATCATGTCCTTCAACTTTGAATAATTTTCCGCACTGGAGGTAGCTGTTCATGATTTTCATAATGGGCTCCGGCAGGCCCATACTCAGAAGCGTAAACGATATCTTGGCATGTCCATGTATCTGACCCAGCTTGAAAAAACACCGCGCTATCTGTGTAGGATACTTCCGCAACATCAGTTGTTAATTCACCGGTCAACAGAATCCACTCACTGTCATCTCCGTATAGTCAGCATATTGGTATGCCGCAACTCTGATCGCGGTTTGTATTGATCGCTGGATATCACCCTCATCGGCATACATCTCCATTAGCTTCAACCAAGGTTTTGGCGAGTATCGAGGTGTATCTAGGCATCGTTGGTATGCTTCTTTGGCCTCTTCCCGGTGATGCAATCGTAGACCGAGATCGCCAAGGATCTCCCATTCGTATCCGGTTTTCCTGTATGCAAGATGCTGCGTTTTAAAGTGCGCCACCTCGGCCCTAAAAATAGTCCATACTCTTAGATCCTGACAATCATCCGTGAGTGCCAGGAAAGCAATGCAACATAGCAACGCACTTCGTACAAGACCATGAACAAATTGTCCAACCAACGTTCACAAAGACGTTTGTTGCTGAATGAGAATGGTTCTGCTGTTGGAAGCTTGTCTCCGTCCGTGACATCCGTTTCGCCCGCAGCGGCCTGAACAGGTTTTTCTAGCTCATCGCCATTATGATGACCATTTTGTCTTGGTTCTTCTGGTTCAACGTTCGTCTCTTCATCATCCAATACACGGTCAGACTCCGTTGATATCCTAATCACTGGTATAGCATTGTTCACGTTGAGAGTTGAACCCTCTGAACCGCCTTTTGGAGAAGCCATAGCTCGAGTTGAGACGTCGTCGTCTGTGGACGTTCGCCCGACAGTGCCATCTTCATAAACCACCATCTGGCTGACATCACTTTCAGCCAGCTGCGCTCCATTTACCTTAAGGCTTGTACGTTTCATCTCATTCTGCGCCTTTTGCATGCGATATTCTTCTTCCATGACGAAAACGCTGCTCCGTGTTTTCAACAACTCGTCCCACCCTATTTGTGATACCAATCGGGTCAATAGCGAATAGGCACGTGCCCACGTTCCCCGGAGGCCAGGTGCTGGAAGCCGTAGCAAAGCTGGATCAGCCTGAATCCGAGTGAGGATAATTTACTTGAGAGTCACTGTGTACACACCTCGTCGTCTTCTGATTTTTGTCTTACTGGCAAAATCTCCCCGATTTGTCTGTGAAACGGCAGATGAACTCTAGTGCTAGGCAATATACGATGAGCATCACGACCATTGAAGGTAAACATGGGACATGAATTTAGAGTCAAAAGTGCCTAACGCCAACGTCAGAAAACGCTCATTTACATAAAACAAGGTCTTCACCGATTCGTATTGACTCTGTTCAATGTACAATTCGGTCAGTTTCTCCCATGTGACAAACTCGCTCGGAGCACAATTGACTGCTTGTCTAGCAAGTTTGAGAGCCCATTCGTTCTTGCCTTTTGACCGCAGAAAGTCACATTGCACATGAAGTAAAGTATATGACTGAGGCGTCTCCTTGACTGCTGAGAACATGATCTGGATGGCTTTGACTTCCTCATCTGTACGCATACATCAATGTCAGATGAAACACTGGGTGTCAAATTTTGATACAAACTCATTCCGATGTAACTCCTAGCCAGCAGCGAGGCCACCTCTGATTCCTTGACCGCTAGCTTCTCAAACAAGTTCGCAGCCTGCTGCCATCGCCCGCTATCACCGAAATACTTCAAGATCCCAGCAGTCAAATGATTCGATACGACGGTAGCGACTTGTATCTCTGGGTCAGAGCCGACTTGCCAGCCTGAATGCAACATGATCGCCATGGTTAGCGACGAACAGCATCAAGGTCAAAACTGCCAAACCTTTCATGAACAAGGCCTCAGCAGCTTGGAGGAACCGCAGCTCATCATCCAAGTTGGTAATTGGGTCGAGCTTGCGATACGCCTCGAGAAAGTATGTTGGATCGTCCGAATACAGAACAGCTCGGAGAAGGGCCGAAACGTACGTCTCTTGCCAGATCTCGGACGTGGGTTCGTGTCTACACCAAGGGCTGGGTGACCAACCACATACGCCATTTATCTGCTCACCTCTCGCCTCGAAGATCCAACGCGTACGCCGTGACACCACCGGGTATTTTAACGTCCACTCTGACATCGACCCGTGAAAAGGCATTGAAACAGCTACCATAGAATGAGATTCCATTCACGCCCCCGCACACCACGCACCAATAGCATCCGTTCTTCACTTTCCACGTCGGACCTTTTGAAAACCAGGCGTTGTTGTCTTCGATAGAGTAAGTCAAGGAGTTGATGTATGCGGCAAGGCTCGCGGATGAGGATGCGTCCACGCCGGAGATATAGTGATATGAACCAAGCTGGAAACAGGCGACGTTCAGTTTAGCGGGACAACACACGGCAAAATCAGGGCCTGACTTCGCGCTGACCACTACGCCCAGTACTTTTCACGACATGACACAGGTCCGGTGGTCCAAGTTCGCGGAACGATGCTGGAATAGCACGCGTCAGCTTGGCAATGTCATTTGAAAGTCAGTACTGACTGAGACTCTCCGTGCGGGCAGCGAAGGATTCGCCGTGTTCTACCTGGGCTCGTCGTGAGCAGAAAATCGACAGGAAAAGTGGACGATGAGCGGAACCTCGAATATTTCTGGGATATCTTTGAATGACGCATCGGCCATTCTCGAGTTTGCTGAACAGCGACACGAGCGGTAGTCTAACAGTTATGTCTATTTGGCTACAACCTCTCATCGATACAGGGGTAAATATCGTAGTGCCACACCCTTTCAGAACAACCATGGTCCCACTGAAATTCAGTCATAAGCAAACTCTCAAGCTTGTGGGAGTAAAGCTAACCTCTGCCTTTTGCTCCTTCCGGTTTGATCTGCAGACAATTGTGATGTATGATATTGAGTGCTTTGACGGCATCTCTGCCCTTGATGACGCACGAGATGTTGATCTCGCTCGCGCCTTGGCTGATCATTTCAATATTGACGTTGCCTTGTGCAAGAGTAGTGAACATTCTTCCCGCAATTCCGACCATATTTCGCATCTGCTTTCCCACGAGCGAAAGGATGGCCATGTCCCGGTGGATAGACACCTGAAAAGATATCAGTCAGGGAACCAGATTCAGTGAAAATGCATACAGATCCATTCTTCCGCAGCTCGTTGAGGAGCCGCTCAAGCATCTTCTTGCTTAGCCTGTCCTCAAGTGCCATACTGACATGGACTTCACTCGTGCTGATCAGATCCACCACGAGCCCAAACCTGTCCAGCGAGCTAAAAATGCCAGCCAGAAAGCCATGTGATACACTCTTCCTGTTCGAGTTGACGTTCACGACAATTATGTGCTCCTTGATGGTAACAGCGGTTGGGACCCTTTTGTGTTCGCGTTCATTCGGACGATGCGAAAGCTCTCTCAACAGTGAGAGCGGCGCGGGCTCAGGGACACTCCCTGTGCCCAGTCCTTCTTGAACCTCCGCAGAATCGACTTCAGGGTCAGGATGTATCACGGTTCCCCCGCCCGCAGGGTTCTCTACGTTCTTGATCCTTATGGGTATCTTTCTTTGAATGACCTGTTCCATGGAGAACGGATGCACTACTTCACTGCCATAGTACGTCAATTCAGCCACCTCCTCTGGAGAGATGATAGAGAGGAGGCGTGCAGTTGGCACTTTCCTTGGGTCGGCCGTGAATATACCGTCAACCTCTTTCCAAATCTGTAATTCTGCGGCTTGAACGCCGACTGCAAGTAGTGCTGCGAGAAGATCAGTGTACCCTCGTCCGACTTGGTGTAACAGGGAACCGGGAACCGGACCGAAGTACCCTAAACGGAATTAGCTGAGGCAAGTAAGACAACGGTAAACGAACCAGTTACAACTGGCACTCGGGGTGCACACTGTTGAATCCTTTCACCGATAACTTGAGCAAGAGTGTCATAAAAGTCCTGATCAAGCGTTCCGGTAAACGCGGATTCCTGCTCCTCTGACCATGGAACGACATCCTCTAGTGAAACATACTCTGCATCGATACCCTTAAAAAGTTCCTCAGCAACTACTCCTAACTTTCCTTTTGAAAGCTGTACCTGGTCGAGAAGGGCAGCCGTCATGATTTTACAGCCCAACTTTTCACCTAGTCCAATGATGGTGTCTCTGGACCTAGGGGATATTTCATCTATGAGCTAGACATAATAGCCCGACATAAAGTAGGAACAGTAGTCAAATTACGAATCTTAACAGCAAAGATAGCATAACGTACTTTGGCTGCGAACAAGAAATGGCGTAACCAGTCGCAATCTCGCTCAATTTCTGCTTCGAGCTCTCTCAATATATCTGGGTTCTGAACAGCAGCCCGTGCTGCTGCGATATGTTCATCACGCAGCAGATATATGGTTTTGACAAAATCCGGGACGCGTTCCTTCGAATCAGCATGCCCGTTAAGTTCGGCATATGATGTGAAAGGTTGGGGTGAAGGGCAACGAGGAGATGATCCGCTGCGAGATCGCGGACCCAAGGCAGGTGAGCCGGGTTTCGAAGTGTCAGGCGTACCCGAGGTGTCGCGTTTGTTCGGCCGACGGACTGCTTCCGAAGCAGCACGGAGCAGAAGGTTGGTCGTTCCAAGTGCCTTTGTACAGCCTGAACGAGCTGAGCAGACGATAGCTACTTTGTACTGGTCTATGTAGTTACTGAACGGAAACAAATGAGACACGACGATATCGCAGTAGAAACAACGCACGGGACGACTTCTGTTGCAATCTTGGCAGGAAACTTTCCAACGCTTGTGCCTCCAAATTTTTGCACAAGCCATTTGGCGGAGGGATCGACGGTGTTTTGATGCAGATTTGGGGGAGTTTGTGGGGGAGAGGAGGATGGAGACGAGAATGATTCAGACATGGTGAGATAATGAGGAGAGGGAGAAATGTTTTTATTAAGTTTTTATTTTATTTCATTTTATCTACTCTTGTCATGTGGTGGACCGTCCGCTTTCGGCCTCCCCTCTCACACATCGCTCGCTCATTGTCCACCATGGTTGGAAGGGGCACACACACCGTCGACACCACAAAGCGTCTCGCAGACCTACGGGAACTCATGCACAAGCACAGCTTGCAGGCCTTTGTCGTACCGAGTGAAGACCAGCGTGCGTTTCTACCATCATTTTATCAGCTACCCCTGATTCAAATCAGATGCGAGCGAATATATTGCGCGCTGCGATCAACGACGCGCGTTCATATCAGGCTTTAATGGATCCGCAGGTCAGCGAAGATCACATCCACATCTCCCGCATACTCAGCGCTGTTCACAGGATGCGCTGTCGTTACGCTCGATGTGGCATACCTCTTCACAGATGGCAGATACTTTCTGCAAGCCGAGAAACAACTGGACCAGTTGCGCACTGTCTTCCTAACGTCACATTTTTTCTAAATCCAATGCAGGAACTGGAAATTAATGAAAACGGGACTCACAGGTATTCAGGTGCCGCGCAAAAACAATATATCGAACTCAATATATTTTTGAGGCGTTCCGACTTGGCAAGAATTCTTGCACAAGGTAACCAGCTGGCTAAACATGACATGGAGTAGGCAGTTCACCACGATTAGGATTTCCCGGAATCAACGCGCATCGGGATCGATGCGACGTTGGTAACCATTTGTATGTTACATTTCCGAATTCGTGCCTCGCAAGCTCAAAGCATTACGTGCAGCCGATGCCGAGTCGCTGACGAAAAACCTCCAACCCAAGAAATCTAAGCTTGTTTCCATCACTCCCAACTTGGTAGATGAAATCTGGCACGATCGTCCCCCACGACCCCAAAATCCAGTATTCCCTTCAATTGTCAAGTATTCAGGTGCGTGTGTGCGCATGTAAACTAAGGAGTATTACTTGAAGGGTGTATCAAGGTCAATCGCATAATGACAAGATTGCCAATGTTAGAGAAGAGATGAAGAAAAGAAAAGTAAAGGCCGTCGTCGTCACAATGCTGGACGAGGTTGCATGGCTTTTCAATCTACGTGGAACTGACATCGACTATAATCCGGGTATAACTTGTCGCCTATATGTTTTACACTGATCAACTTTGAAAACAGTGTTTTTCTCTTACGCTGTCGTAACGCACGACTCTGCTGTTTTGTTCACAGAAAGGGGGCAATTCACCGATAATACACACCACGCACTTGGCACCACTATTCAAGTTCGACCATATGATACCTTTTTGGATTACTTGCGCACTTTGTCTGACACTCTAAAACTCAATGAAACTTCGGTAACCTTGTTTTTTCGCCTATTTTCTACTCATGCGGACTGTTATCAGAAAGTCTTAATAGGCGACAAGGCGAGTCTTGCCGTCGCAGAGGCCATCGGCGAGGTACGTCCCAATATTCTGCCCAATCCAAAGTTTGACGCATTCACAGGGTAAATATACTATCGCCCGTTCACCTATCGCGGAACTCAAAGCGATAAAGAATGACGTCGAGCTTGAAGGCTTCCGACAATGTCACATCAGGGATGGTACAGCCTTGATCCGGTACTTCGCATGGCTGGAGGAACAACTCCATAACGGTGTGGAGTTGTCTGAGAGTCAGGGCGCTGACAAACTTCAGCAGTTCCGATCGTGGGTGCACTTGTCAATGACGCTTGTGCTCTTTTATTTAACTGATCTTAGTGAACTCGACTTGTTCCGTGGCTTATCTTTCGAGACCATCTCATCAGTTGGACCAAACGCTGGTAATAAAGAATAATGATTGTCCACAGCCTGTAACAACCCATTCACAGCTATCATCCACTACAGCCCCGATCCAGCTGATTGTGCTATCATAAAAAAGGACCAGGTCAGCAATTCTAGCAGGATTGAGCATTCTTATAACCTGTTTGTACCAGATTTACTTGTGCGACTCAGGAGGTCAATACTGGGATGGTACCACCGACGTTACGAGGACGCTGGTAAGCAGGATATTACAATCTGTTGTAGATCATAAACTGACACGCACCTGTCAGCACTTTGGTACTCCAACTAACCAAGAGAAGCGCGCTTTTACCCGTGTTTTACAGGGCCATATTGCACTAGATACGGCCATATTCCCGAACGGTACTACAGGCAGGTCTCTTCAATTGTCTGTTTGTGCTGTTACTCACATTTGTGCAGGTTTTATCATGTATGCGTCTAATCAGCTGAATGATATCACTGGTTGATGAGTCGCTCAGCGATTCCTTTGCCCGAAGGGCACTATGGCAGGATGGTCTTGGTAGGCGATATTTTTGTGTGAGGGATCCGCCATCTCACATTTCACAGACTATAGGTATGTCCCTCGGCTCGCTCGGCTTGTTGATCTCACCAGGACCGCAAGGCATGGTACTGGCCATGGCGTTGGCCAATATCTGAACGTGCACGAGGGTGAGATACGAGCGTTAGGAGCTTTCGTTTAGCAACCTGATTCAACTTCGTAGGCCCACACGGTATTGGCATGCGCATCGGTGAATTCATTCACGTCACTCTCAGGGCTACGACAACTTTTCTCCTTACCTACAGGCTATAACAGCTTCCCCTTGAAAGCTGGCATGACTGTGACCAATGAGCCTGGCTACTACGAGGATGGTCAATTTGGTATCAGAATTGAAAACATCATGCTCGTAGGCGAAGCCAAGACACCTCATAATTTCGGCGACAAGGGATACCTCGGCTTCGAACGTGTAACAATGTATGTAGCGTACCAATCTAAGGCTTCCTAACCTGATTCTCCGTTCCGCTTTCGCACTGCGGAATCGATAGGTGCCCAATCCAAAAGAAGCTGGTTGACGTCGCTTTGCTCACCGCGGAAGAAAAGAAGTGGTTGAACGATTACCACGTCGAAATATGGGAAAAAGCTTCTCCCCACCTTCAACATGATCACCGGGCATTGGATTGGCTTAAGAGGGAATGTTCGCCTTTGTAAGATGATATGTAGGTTTGAGAGTTACATATCGTATTTTTGATTCCGAACGTTTGGTGCAATCGGGAAAGCCAGCTGTTTTTGGAAAGGTAATACAGCAAATATTCGACATTTGATGAAGGCCGTCACGCTGTGGGCTGCCCACCTGTACAAGAAGAAAGCGGTAATATCGATGTCAGGTGTCGGCTGCTTTTTTAGTAAGGTAAGGTGTTCGACCCAAATGCGGTAAGTCATTGCGGGAATGACGTCGACGTAACCTTTGTTTTCACGTGTGAGTCATCATGTTGACTGCACTCCTATTGAACTTTTTTTCAGCATAGAAAATTTTTATTAGGGGATTGCAGATCCCCTCCAAACTATCAACAAGTAGGAATGACAGCTGAGGATGCTTCCCCACTTGTAGCAATACTATTTAAGTACTGAAGATAGCAAATAGAAATGAAATGACAAAAATGAAACCAAAAATTCTACTGTAAATTGACATTTGTTAGAGTCCATCTATATCTTGAAAAGATGCCACAGTTGGATTCTTCTGCAGAAAGTTAATCAACTTGTGATAGTTATATTGTGTAGATGGGGGGAGAAAAAGAATAAAACTTATCCTTGTACAGAACACACCATGACATGACATGGTTTCTTGAAAAAGGGACAGAGCACATTCTGCATATTGTGTTACTGTGAGGGTGAAACCACATTTGATATGTTGATGATGGCATATGGTTGGTAGCCATTCAAACAAATCTTGAAAATAGTTGGATACTATTTCCACATGCTGCTGTAAATCTCTTCTTCAACAGACCCAGTGTCAGTTAAATTATTTGTTTATTGTCTTTATACTTCATCAAATTTCCACTCCTCTTCCATATCAACTGCCAATGTGCTCCCCCTTCATCCTGAAAATGCTTCAACAAACATTGCCATGTCAGATTCTTCCACAAACATCAAACTATCTCTGTCTCCTCAGTTGTCCCCTTTCACAAGACTGCCCCACAATGCCATCCACTCTCTCATTCTCATCTACTCCCCAATGACTTGGACACCATGACATGATAAGGCTGCATTTGATTCTGCCTTCAAGCCATTTTGAAAGCCAATTCATGGCATGAATAGCAATGAATTGATGACTTCTGATAGAAGTATCAAATATGGATTTGATGACAGCTTCATTGTCAACAAGAACCAATGTTGAATTGTCAAACTGTGTGTCCAATAAATGGCAAAAAAAAACCTTCTATGGCTTGTAACTCTGCTTCAAATGATGATGAGGCTGGGACTGTCCATGCTTCCTTATGCACACTAAAGGTAAATCCTACTGCTCCTTTCCCTCCTGCAAATCCTCCATCTGTAGTGCCAATTTGTAACCCATCATCATTTCATGCTGAGTTTAATCATTTTTGAAAATCCCTAAACCACACATTGAAAATCTCATTGTCACCTTTCTTAGGGTGTGTATGTTGATGAACTTGGCACATTTATCAAATACATCTAGAATGTGCTCTCCTGGTGTGTTACTAGGATGACAATAGATGAAAGGTTCTTCAACCATATCCACATATTGTAATATATGATTGAACAGATTAGGGCCAATTTGAGTGTGTCAATGTGATTGTAACTGTAACTCCTTTGCATGAGCCAGTAAAACTTGAAAAAATGTTTGAAGCCTCTTCAAGGGATGGCAGTCATTAAGCATGGATAAATGTAGGCCATAACATTTGACTAAAAGATCACAGTATATGGTAATGGGAGGAGTTCCAACCAAGAACTCCAAAGCACTTGTTGGTGTAGTGTTGAAGGTACCAGATATCCATATCAGAGTCCTTTGCTGAACCTGTTCCAGTCATTGAACATGTTTTAACACACTTACACTAGTAACTGATACCACAGGGGTAAACCATATGCCATGATTGGCCATATACATGCTCAGAAAACTTGAATTCTTCTCTTCATGCTCAGTCCCCTAATCATGTTGCCAATCATGCAAAGTGCACTAGTAGAGGATAAAGCTTTGTTAACATAATAATTAATATGATCATCAAAAGAAAGAGAAGAATCAAAGAAAAAACCCAAGTATCTCCATATTTTTGATGCTTTAATCTCCACCTCTGTTCCTCCATGTGATGACAATGTTATTGTTGAATTAAAAATTTCATGTTCTCTAGACTGTCAACAGAGTCAGTAACTTCATATGTTTGTAACAATGATGAAAGCATGTAAGATATAGTATCCTGAACATTGTTTTTTATCTTTATTTTTTTATTTTTATCATTTTTGACAGTATATGTTTTCTTTTTTAAATCATTTTTTAAGACAGTGTATGTTTTCTTTTTTGAATGAAAGGGAGAAATGTAAAAAAATCTGTTTTTGATGGCTCAATGTGTAAACCAATTGAATGCATAATGTCTGTAAACTGATAAAAGAAATGTTGTAAGAAGCATCTATTGTAATCAAAAGAAAAAGAAGAGATGACAAAATCATAATCATCAATGTATGACAGAATGCAATGATTTTTTGTTGGTGCCCATGGGAAATAATGCTTCAGGACAGAAGTGATGTATAAATTTGTCATGATTGGTGATCCTGGGCAACCTTGAGGCATGCCTTCACCCACTGAAAAAGATCCAGATAGTGCACACCCCCACACATATTGCATTGACCTATCAGTATAAAAAGAATTGATTAGTTTAACCAGACATGATGGGAAGCCCTGTTTTTTCAACATGGCCTCCAAAACAACCAGTTGCATAGATGGGAAATATTGTGCCATATCCACCACTAAACAAGATGTATACTTACCTGCTGACCTTGCCTGCTGTACCCAATTTACTAGAAATACTCCTGCATCTACTGTTTGTTAGGAGCTATGCTCAGACCTAAACTGTTAGAATGTTGTTCCACACAACCTCAAGGTTTAGAGAAGAAAGAGAGGAAGAGCAATAGTTGGTCTGTGTACGACAGAAACAATCGTAAGGTTAAGGAGTATTGCCTACTAACCACTCCTTATATACCTTTGACCTCATGTTCCCCATGAGGCAATCATGTGATCTCCCCCTCCTGACTCTTGATGACTCAACCATCCTATAGTTGCTGACATAACCTTCCTGTGGCTGCATCTCTTATGTAATCAAGAAAATAAGAAAATAAAGAAATCATAACATAACCCCCTCTTCAAGGATCAGGTTCCACACAATCAGGATCCGTCCATTCTGCTTCTCGGCAATTTCCTTTCCATTTTTGCCAATTATGTTCCAGCTTTTCCAGGTACTCGTGTTCAAATTTTCCATCTTCCCACCCATATAATTTTTTAGACACTGGTGGTTTGGTATAGTTTAAATACAGCGTGAACCATAGTTCTCATCCATGGAGTCTCCTCGGCGCTCCCAGATTGAGTCAATGGAAATCATTGACACTCCTCTTGGCATGGTTGCAATTCCATGCTGGTTCCCATGAAGCTTCTTCGAGCGGGTAATTCCTCCACTTTACCAAATATTCTAACTGACCATGTCCCTGTTGGTTAATTTGACTATCAAGTATTTTTTCCACCTCATAGTCACTGGTGGTGTCCTCTTTCTCCTGCTTCTTCTTTTGGCCTGTGTTTTTGCTGGCCTGTATTGGAAACGAAGGTGCGTGATATGGTTTCAATAATGACTCATTAAAAACGTTATACATGAATCTCTCGCCTAGTTTTTTCGTTGGTCAAACTGTTGGCAAGTGCTCAGCATTTATGTAGACTTAGTCATCTTTCTTGTACAATATAGATGTCTTCTTTCTTTTGTCATATTGTAATGCCATTACTTCCTGTGCCTTTTTAAGAGTATTCCTGGCCTGATTCCAAACCTCCACTTGTCTTCCCACAAACTGTGTAACTGCCTTGACTGTGATATGACCGGTATCAATTTTTGTTCCTTTATTTGGGTGTCATCCGTAATTCATGTAAAAAGGAGAATACCCTGTAGCCAAATGTTCCCAATCATTGTAACAGAACTGGGCTATGGCTAACCAATCGCTCCAATCATCCTGATTTTCGTTGACAAAAGTAGATAGTAATTGTTCCGCTATCTGATTAACCCTTTCCGTCTGTCCGTCTGTTTGTGGATGAAATGCTGTCAATGGATTGCCTTTTATCCCTAATATTCCGAAGAGTTCTTTTGTGAATTTAGACACAAATTGTGGTCCCCAATCACTAATGATTTTTTCCAGTACT